>MNCI01005642.1:94415-107066 GCA_015680685.1 Gnetum montanum | reverse complement strand
TGTAAATGTTGATGCGGATCTAAGTCATAGCCTCCTAAAAATTTAGGAAAGTTGTTTAAATCGAGCCTGGGTAGACAGCTCTCTTTACGATGCCTACGGGAGATTTGAACAGCCTCTTGTATTTGTGTTAAGCTTGTAGTGGCTAGTAGGGGTTCATCGTCATCGGGTAAGTTATGCTTTCGTGTGTTGGGATGACGTTGCTTTCATTCATGTTTATAAGAAACCCCCACTTCAGGTTGTGTACTCCAATCTTCATCATCATATAGTTCGTTGGTTCTCCAATGAACTTCCTCACTAAGTGTGGCATTATTGTAATCTTGTAGGAGAGGCATTGTTGTGAAGTTGTATGTGAATTACGTGTGACTTTTTATGATTTATTATTTTTTTCTAAAAGATATATTGTTAAGTCCTTTACAGTGACCTTGTATGATATAACTAATCTAGATAACTAGCACCGTCCCCAGCAACGGTGCCAATGATGAGTGGCGAGGTACCCCTACACTCAACCATATGAATACGAGCGTTACACGTGTGATTTGGTCGAATTCCGCAAACAGACTAGTTGTGGCACCTAGACAGTTAGCCTTAGGTCGCAGTTCGTTGTCTTCCCACCTGAACTAGTATTATCTTTGTCACGTATGGTTTAATCCAGAGTGAGGTGTATGATGGATTTCTAATCTAATGCTACTCCTGAGGGCAATGGAAAGTAATGTTTACTAAACTACAAGAGACAAGGTGAGAAGATCTAACTAGGCTAAGTGTGATGCGCATCCGTCCCTTGATTATCCATACACACCTTGAACTTTGTGCACGACTACCACTGGGATTACCAAGCACAGGTCCTAGCTATGCTGCTGGGTTACCAAGTAGTCACACTTAAGAGCTCGTAATCAAGTCGTACTCATTCCACGTTTTAATGTGAGATAAGGGTAAGAAGAGATTAACTAGGAAAGCAATAAATAACAATTAAATAAATAAATAAACAAAGTGAATACTGCAATGATGAAGTAATCTCGATCTTTATTGTCGATCATGTGCGTGTCCAAGTACGTCACACTCGAATAAAGGATGTCATACAATTACATTAACCACACTGTGGGCATACACTGGAAAATATTCTAACTCTGGAGAGATAAAACTACCAGAGTCTAGCTACAATCTAAACCTAAAACTGAGAAACAAGAGAGAGCCGACTCTTATTTATATGATAGGCGACGGGTGGTGATATTGCGGGCATGCAATATTGCGTACATGATATCGCAGTTGCCCCAAACGACGTCTCATCAACGAGAAATCACAATACAGCCTAAGAGAAAAAGAAAATGAAAAACTTACACAAACCCTAAATGGGTTGCATAGGATTAATTGAGGCTTCTTTCCCAACCTCAATAGAGTTCACCCCTCTAGCTTTCTTTTCTAGATGATGACAAGGGCAATTGAATGGCTTCTAATGAAGGGTAGTGACGTATTTATAATGGTAAGATCATACTAAGGTTCTCTTTTATGAGAAATTCTAATGGGTAACTAAGGCTTAAATTCACATGTTGCTATTATTTAAAATTAAAACATGTATTTTAATTTCTAAAATTATCTCTTTGCAAAATGAGACCTATTACTTTTCAAGCAACTCACATAAAAGGTGTTTGAATTATATATAAGCTACATAGGGTCTTGGGTTCAAATCCCAATTATGCAAGAAAAAAAATGTTAATTCAACTATATAGACAAGTAATCAAGGAAACAAAAAATATAATCAACCAACCACACCAAAAGCTTGATATCAAACCCCATGTGCCATAACCCATCAAGTCTCTCATACTTATCTACTCAAAACTTTAACAAGATTAGTACACATATACTTTATAAAAATAGTAATATGATTTAACAAGATTAGTACACATATACTTTATAAAAATAGTAATATGATTTAACAAGATTAGTACACATATACTTTATAAAAATAGTAATATGATTTAACAAGATTAGTACACATATACTTTATAAAAATAGTAATATGATTTAACAAGATTAGTACACATATACTTTATAAAAATAGTAATATGATTTAACAAGATTAGTACACATATACTTTATAAAAATAGTAATATGATTTAACAAGATTAGTACACATATACTTTATAAAAATAGTAATATGATTTAACAAGATTAGTACACATATACTTTATAAAAATAGTAATATGATNACTTTGTGCACGACTACCACTGGGATTACCAAGCACAGGTCCTAGCTATGCTGCTGGGTTACCAAGTAGTCACACTTAAGAGCTCGTAATCAAGTCGTACTCATTCCACGTTTTAATGTGAGATAAGGGTAAGAAGAGATTAACTAGGAAAGCAATAAATAACAATTAAATAAATAAATAAACAAAGTGAATACTGCAATGATGAAGTAATCTCGATCTTTATTGTCGATCATGTGCGTGTCCAAGTACGTCACACTCGAATAAAGGATGTCATACAATTACATTAACCACACTGTGGGCATACACTGGAAAATATTCTAACTCTGGAGAGATAAAACTACCAGAGTCTAGCTACAATCTAAACCTAAAACTGAGAAACAAGAGAGAGCCGACTCTTATTTATATGATAGGCGACGGGTGGTGATATTGCGGGCATGCAATATTGCGTACATGATATCGCAGTTGCCCCAAACGACGTCTCATCAACGAGAAATCACAATACAGCCTAAGAGAAAAAGAAAATGAAAAACTTACACAAACCCTAAATGGGTTGCATAGGATTAATTGAGGCTTCTTTCCCAACCTCAATAGAGTTCACCCCTCTAGCTTTCTTTTCTAGATGATGACAAGGGCAATTGAATGGCTTCTAATGAAGGGTAGTGACGTATTTATAATGGTAAGATCATACTAAGGTTCTCTTTTATGAGAAATTCTAATGGGTAACTAAGGCTTAAATTCACATGTTGCTATTATTTAAAATTAAAACATGTATTTTAATTTCTAAAATTATCTCTTTGCAAAATGAGACCTATTACTTTTCAAGCAACTCACATAAAAGGTGTTTGAATTATATATAAGCTACATAGGGTCTTGGGTTCAAATCCCAATTATGCAAGAAAAAAAATGTTAATTCAACTATATAGACAAGTAATCAAGGAAACAAAAAATATAATCAACCAACCACACCAAAAGCTTGATATCAAACCCCATGTGCCATAACCCATCAAGTCTCTCATACTTATCTACTCAAAACTTTAACAAGATTAGTACACATATACTTTATAAAAATAGTAATATGATTTAACAAGATTAGTACACATATACTTTATAAAAATAGTAATATGATTTAACAAGATTAGTACACATATACTTTATAAAAATAGTAATATGATTCAACCTAAGAAGGAACAACACAAATATTAATATTATCAAATATAATAGTAAAGCATCACACAAGCAAGGTACACATGCAAGACTAAGAGAAGGTAGAACAAATAAAGTAAACATAACACAT
Organism: Gnetum montanum; assembly: GCA_015680685.1. Lineage (NCBI taxonomy): Eukaryota > Viridiplantae > Streptophyta > Gnetopsida > Gnetales > Gnetaceae > Gnetum > Gnetum montanum. The sequence goes on along the minus strand of MNCI01005642.1, from coordinate 103,568 downwards.
ATAATGTTCAAGTCACAAGACATGCCACCAAAAAGAAAAAGGTTCTAGAATAAGGATGTTTACTCTTTCCTCACAAGTTATTTTATCTTTGCTATATCATTCTCTCATTCTTCCGATACATGTAAAGAAACTAACCTTTGCTATCTAAATGACAAAAATGGTGTAACACAAAATAATTTAGTCAAGCTATTACAAAAGATTCAAAATCGGTAATGTTAGAAATGGTAAAGTAACTATGCTTTGCAAAACATTTCCTTCCTTTTTAATATTATTTATCTCAAGTGTCTTATAAAGATATTGCTTAATAATGTTATGATGGTGTCCCTCTTTTTATGTATAATGTGCCAAAGGTGGAGAATTTTTCATAGATTATCTTGAAAACAACATAATGTCCACCTACATATAGGAGATTTCGCACCTATTCCAATTGCTCCCAAACAAAACTTTTCTAGTTTTTTCAAATCTTTTTGACCTTTGTTGCCATTGGTATAAACATAGTTATAACTTGGCTGCTCATTCCTTTAGGTATTTTGGAAAACTTTATTTCCAATCTTTACATATGCACTACATGTATCTTCTTATTAATTTGAGATTTTAGAGACTTTGGGGTACCTCAACAACCCATCTACACCCCAACAAGTTGGTCGTACAGATTTATCCACCATTTTATACCTTTATTCCTTAGAAATATATTAAACAAAATATTATTCCTCCTCCATAGACAATGTTGGCATTCCTTAATGGTATGTCTAACGTTATTCATTTCCTTTTCTGAAGAATGTAGGTTATGTTGCCACAATTAAATATGTGAACTGTATCATATTGTTTTTTCAGTCACAAGAATTGGTAGATGTTATCCACTTTCAATGTACTGAAAATGTATCAAGACTCGCCGAGTAAACTCAGAAAATTCAAGAGGATATTCAAAACTCCTCAAATCTAATATATGCTTTTACCACAGGATGAATAATTCATCTATGAAGTTCTCAACAACCAATGGGATGCGGAAACAGTTTATGGAAGACGCCCTTCACACTGAAAAAGGTAATGATAAATCTTGATAGCATATATGATCGTATGACTGATTTCAAAACAGTAAATGTGATCAATACAGATTAAATAACACAATTTAAACACCTTTGATTCGTATTTTAGAAACAGAACCACAGATTAAATTAGAATGGAACGAAAACTTCGTAAAACAAGCAGCTTGATTAGCTTCAGGAAAATGATAAATAACTTGAAAACATTGAAGACAGCAATTGACAAGCTAAAAACATTCTTTTGACTTCAAGAACCATCAACTCCTCTTCAAATGTCCAGAAAGGAGCTATAGAGAATGTCCTTGGAAATTCACATCCAAGCTTAAAGTTCAGAGTTTCTTCATTCACAGTTATCTCATCCATAGCACGCTCATCAACACTAAAGAGAAAAAGACAAAAATTTCCAACAATTATTGGGCAGAAAAACTAATCTTCCAAAAATGTAGAACAAGTTCTCAATGAAGTCTAGTTTCTATCTTCCAGAACATGATATTTAGGAATACAGAGAGGTTTACAAATCTAATTTCTGTGAAACAGAAGGTCTCTGCAAAAGCTTAGACGCTGAAATTAAGTAGAAAAAAATGTTTGTTATACTTTTATTACAGACTCCAAGTTAAGCTAGTGGAGGTATATATTGTTGAAAAAAAATGTTTTGGGTTCCAGAATGCCCACCCCACTTACAGATGTATTGTTCAAAACATCCATTCCAGGCTATCATTGAAAGATGTTGCATGATAGCATATTTATTCTCTCTAATGAGAGGAGAATACAAAGCAAAAAGTATTTTTAAGGAAAAATAAAACCCTAATACAGCAGGAAGACATTGGTGTTTAAATGAAGTAGAGTCAACTTCTCACTGCTCACAGTTTCCCATATTTCAGTTGGCTATGTACTTCAGAGGTAACTGTCCCCCCTAAAGCCAAATGCTTTTTCTCTCTTGGGAAACATAAAAAACTCAAAAACACAAAATTATTAAAATAAATATTCTAAAATACCAATAAATTACAAGTAAAATTTCACCAAATTTACCAAATCACTCTCCCTTTCCATAAAAGGTTTAGAGTTTCTGCTGTCAGATTCCGTATAAAATTAAACTGGATGACTCGGTTAATAGTTATAGAAATATATTATGTTTCAAAAGCCATAAATTTTCTGAATATCAGAATATGATGAAGTATAAGCATGCAGTATATACAATGTCAATATATATGAAGATAATATACAGTAAAATCACCCACGCTTGCTATGCTCTGAGAACTTTTTACTCACATATATTTATGAACAATTCCAGTTGAATTTAAATAACTTTTCCTTAGAAACCCTGTTCCTGAAATCCATTCTCTGAATCCTGAGATAGTCTCAAATTGTAATTATTTATTAGTCACTAAGAGAAACAAAAGAATTACAGCCAGTGAACTACGTGGTAATAATAGAAACTTACCTTTGTACAAACATAAACATAATGAAGATCAGGATCCTCAGAGTGAAAACTTTGACCAAGGTTTCCATCTTCACCAATTGGAACTGGATCTGTAATTTTCCATGCTGGAACCTCCAAGGCTCTCCTTGACCCTGGCTTAGCTGCAAAGGTTTTGTAAGAAACCTCATAAGATCAAAACTTCCACATGGCTGGACATTGACTAATAAAAATGCAACTAATAAATATTTTTTAAAAATCCAAAACTTAACATATTAAATTAATTAGCTATGAAACCCATCAAACCTATCAAATAACGCTATGAGTGGTGAACTAGGACACAGAAAATGTGCTGAAGTAAAATAGCGGAGCGATAGACGAAAAAGATCTCAAAATGTTATGAAATCACTCCAATGTAAAACATATTTTAAATAATGCAGTAGACATAGCACAAACAGTCGTGAACTATTAAGCAGACTGAATAGCAATGTTAAACTAAAAAATTGTTAGTCAACTGCATTTATATCTGCCGAACCAATTTTTCCGACATGGAGTAATTCGATCCCATTTGTACTTACACTCTTCAACAAGCCTTAAATTCAAATGGTTTCACGGTTTCACCTAAGTTCCAACTTGGCATCAGATTGGAAGCTTCAAATAAATGATAGGATTGTGATATTTTGAATTAGGTTTCCATTCTATCACAATATTTTGTTCTAATGTCTTTGATCTCAGATTTAGCCCACCCTCCCTAAATCATGACAAAGTGCATGTTTGCCAAGCTGTCAGCTCAACACATGCTAAAATGTTTTTCAAAGTATTTGTTAGATTTAATTTTTGATAATTACAATACATTTGCATGCAATGGTAATTTTATTTACTAGCTTAGGTATCTATTTGTAATATGTACCTATAATCTTGTTGAGAGAATTTTGCAAACACTGAGTTGAATTTTAGTTCATCTACTGTATTAAAAATTATCCAGGTCACGATTTTACTAGATTCGATGTATTCCATAACAATTTTGGTCAGACTACTGTGATTGCATGATGAGAAGGATAATTAATTCCATGTTTGGTGATAAATTTTGTGCTACAAGATATTTTTGAATTCTCATGGATTATTGTTTTTCATGCATGCTCTCCTTGTCCTTCTGAATTTCATTCCTTGTGCATTACAATAGGAAGACATAAACATAGAAGCCATAGATTCCCTTGGAAAAAATACATTGGTGTTATGGGTGAAAATATTATTTAGTGTTACCCATAAGCTCTCCTAGAGCATTATGGATGGAAATTTATTTAGTGTTACCAATAGGCTCCCCTCGAGCGTAATGGACAAAATATTATTTAGTGTTACCAATCTACAACTGGTAATTGGCCTCTTGGCCAAGAAAAGGATTACGGTAGACTCAGTAGACATTATTTTGATAATAATAGTACTAAGGTTGCTGACTAATCCAAACACAGAAGCCAGGTTCTATAATTCAAAGCAATTTCTATCTTACTGTTGCTAGAAATGAGAAAGCTTTTAAAACCCTAAAATCCCAATGCATTGAGAATTTTATAATAAAAAGGAATATATGGACAAGACTGCCAAATATTGATTTCTACAAACTCACCACATTCCACGGTACCTAGCTTATCTGATCAATTAGACTATAGTTAGATAACTCTCTCTTGCTCTTAGTCATTTTCCCTATTCATCTGAAGTGGGAAGGATAAGAACCTGCAACATTAAGAGACAACAACCAGAACCCATCAACAGCTGGTTCCTCCCAGATGCACTATCATGACCCAGGAGTTGAGCCCATCAGCTCTTTTTTTATAGGCATAAGACAATTACCCTATTATTACCAGCCGGTTGTCACCAGGGACATGCAAACAGCTTCTACTATCATTTATTAGTAATTATTGTGAGACTGCAATACAATGAATAAATTCTAAATCAACCATAACCATTTTTCTTATGGTGTCAAAATAAGAGGTTTACTATAGCTTCAAATCATCAAGATCTTCGAATTTATTAAAGAAGATGGCATTGGTACACATAGGATAACACACTTGCATGTTGTAAGATGGTGCTGCAAACAATATCACTATAGTGCTAATTCAACACAGCATAAGCTTCAACATCATACTGTACCCTGTAATTCCGCTGATAAATATATTTTGGTTACTCGTTTTTCTATAGACTTGATATCTGTAATAATCTATGTTAGTAAAGCTCAATAATTAATTGATCGAGTATATTTTGGAATTCCATTAATGCTAAGCTAAATCCCATCTTCTTAAGTACTCCAAATGTACAATGTTTCCTAGCCATGTTTTCTTAAGATATTTCCATGTGTCTTCCTACAACCTGGAGTTGCCATTTGTTGATCATGATATGTACATCAATCCCATTTGATAAAGCCACAAGGTTTTTTCTACAAATTTTATAAAAATGTCAGTTTCAGTTTCAGTTTGAGCATTGATATATGCAATATAAAAGGGACAGTGGGTGCAACTGCTTGCGTTTGGCTCTTTTGTCCATTCAAAATGGGTTATCAATGATATGCTACTTCTGGGGCACCAAAATAATAGAACAGGGAAGAAAAACAATGGTGGGAGAAAAATGAAATATTATAAATATTACAGGAGACAAAAACAGGATAATTTAACACAAACCCACAATTTAGATAGTTATGACAACTTAGAAGATCAATGAACAGAATTGTAGTATACAAAACATTAAATCCCATGACTTAATTCAGTGATTATCATTGACTCACTTTGTACAGTTAAGATGTCAAGCACACAATTAGCAAGCGGAGTAATTATGGTATCCACAAGAGAACACGATAAATTGCCTAAACTCCCTTGGCATAGAGCCCTGCAAATGAATCTTAGTATTATTTCTGCCATCATGAAGATACAATCCACTATTGTAAGTGGAACTTGTTATCTATACGTTGCAGGGCCAAAGCCTTAACCACTCGAGTACAAATTTCATCAGGTATGATTACCGCTTTCAAAGTAACCACTAATCCAACAAACAATTTTAAAAAACTGAGATGCTATCCTTTTCTTGTTCAGCTACCAGGGATCTTGCCTATTGGAATGTTAAATCAAACTGATAACTTATTTGCTTTCATTATCCAAATAACTTCTTTTTGACATTTTCAAAAACAATTCAGAACTGTAACCTAATTGTATATTTCCTAACTGCAATAGCTTCCAGTACAAACCTACTACATGAAGTGCTAAAGCCCATGATCCAGGTGCTTTCAAGTGAGGAAGACGAACATGAGGACCACCATAGGTAATCTGCCAAAAATACATTTGGAAATACAAAACAAGAATCAGGAAGAAAAAACTCAATGTAATTTGGTTTTCACGTTGTAGCATCATAAGATGCCACAGATTATGAAAGCCTGACTTCAAAAAAAAAATACCATATGATAAAAAAATATTAGGAAGCAAATACCTTAAGTTTTGACTTACCAGGATGTATACCCCTCCTGGCTTCAGAACCCTATCATTAAAAACCACATCCCAATTATTAGTCACTAAATAGTTGTAAGTTTTTTCTAATATATGTAAAAACAAGATTTTATTAGTGTTAAATTTTGGATTTGGAGTTCATACAGGAGGAACCTGGGATCCAAAAACTTTTAAAAATGTAACCATGATTTTAATATCATGTACATTGATTTCTCTATGGTTTTCTCTTAAAGTGGCCCATTATCAATAGTCACAGTTATCTTTTTGTCTTGTTAATAGAAATCAAGTAGATTGATATGTAAAACAAACAAAGGTAGAACCATTAGTACCTTTGAACTTCCTCTAGCATCTTTCGAGCATTTTGCTGTGCATTTGGACCACACTGCAAAACAGATCTTAAGTTACAAGAAATTGAGGATTACATATATAGTCCAAACCAATCATGTAGCTTAATGCAATGCCATTACAAAGGAAAGCAATAAGGTATTACCATTAAGGAGTCAAGCATTCCTGTTAAACAGTTGATCATGTGCATAACATGAAAAACAGACACAGAACAAACTACAGTCAGACTTTCACCTCAAAATAAGCTAATTCACTACTGCAGAATCGCTATGAATGCTGTGACCTAAAGTGATTTATCCTTTTCTACTAGAAATTAAAAAGAAGAAATTTTCTAGCTTGAACATCTAAACATGAATACCTTTATCAACCACACTATCAAAAGAAGCATTTTCAAAGGTGGACATGTCTCGAACATCCATTCTCAAATCTTTGAATGACTTTAAGGAAACATTGGTATCAGAAAGAAACAAGAACACAAAATCCTCTGGAAATTTCAAATATATATACATTAAGAAAAGATATATCCAATAATTGCTTATAACTCAATATAACGTCATGTTAAGCAGTATATTTCTAAAGGATACACTTCAATTGGGGATAATCTTGATATTTTTTCTGCATTGCTTCAATGACAACAGATGATATATCAATGTTTACAATTTCGCTGTAACCATCATTGACCATGTCTTCTGAAAGCACTGGATCGCAAAAAAATGTGACACTTAGAAAAAATAGCAATAATAAGGAAAGGTACCTTATTATCGATCAGGAAATTAAAGACTTTTCATTTGAACCATAAAGCAAGAACTGCAATTTTTAAAGCACTACTTGAAACAACCGCAAACAGTTTACAGTAAGTTGAGACATTACTCGTTATAGTAACAATATATTGAGATAGAAGCAACGTTGCGTGACTATTGAATAATTTGCAATTTGCAGTGCATGAGACAAATGTATATAAGAAACACAATCGGTCATAATCATTTCAGGCAATCCTATAACGTTTTCAACGTAAGTTTCATTGAGAGCATGACAATCACAAAACATAAAATTTTCGGGTGGATTTTTTATGGGCTTCTAACAGAAACGTCCATGAAAGGTATAATGCCTCGACAAGCTTTCACTGAGAAATCTGCCGAATGCTTCAAATTCTAATCTTTTGTTCTGTGAAGTTTTATCATGCTTCTTGGCTCTGCCTTGTAAATATTTCCAAATTAATTCATACAAAAATGTCATAAAAAGATAACCCCAAATTGGAATGCAGATCGAGGTAAATGCATTGATGACGAAGGAAGATGGGATAAAGACAAGGATGATTACTTAAATAGTAACGAGGTCTGAGGAAATTGCCCAGAAATTCACATGTTTTTCAAACAGATCATTGACCAAGGAAAATCTTCTATAGTAATCCAATTCGAACTGCCCGCTAACGCATCATTTATCCTACAAGATAAGCCAAACTTATTTAAATAAACTCTATCCAGCATGACCCGCACGAGGACTCACAATCAGAAACGTCACAGGAAAAAAATAAACAAACAATAGAATCAAAGATCCATGAAAGCAAATCCAGGTCTGGAATTTCCACATCCAAAACGAGATGTTTGCAGTATCCAAAAGAGAGGGATTAAAGCATCCAATACTGCAATTAGGCATAGGGAATTCCAGCGTGGATTAGCCATGATTGTAAAAAGCAAGATAGATCAGGAAACCAACTGTGCAAACAAACACCTGCATTGCCACAGCCAACCATGAGGATGCGCTGGTGGCGGGGGATGTAGTGATTGAGGAGAGTGCAGATTCCAGAGTATTGCTGGTACCAATCAAAAGGTCCGTTGTCTTGCTTGTATCTGTTGTCCCAGTACCATTCCTCGCCATATGCCTGCGGCTGCTGGCTATAGCTCTGGCTCTGGGTTTGTGTTGCAGAAACAACTGCTGCTGCTGCTGGGTCCGTCTGCGTCATATTGAATACCGATCTCTGGTGCTGTTGCTGCTCTGTGAGATCTGCACCGACTAGTTTCTGATAATGATTCTTCTTCTTCTGCTGTGGATTGGCCACTCGATTTCCTATCCTGGCATCTGTTTTACTGCGGTTTCTGTTTTGTGTTGCGGGTCGGTGGGTTCAATCGCTACTGCTGCTGCTGCTGCTGCTGCAGCTTTCTTGTTTGTCGTCCTCCTCTTTTTGTTGTTGTCATGTGTCTTCTTTTGTGGGTCTAGAAGGCAAAATGACTCCTCTCATATACGCTTCCTTTTTCTTCTTCCGATGGTGACGTCCAGGTCCAGGACTCCCATTATCACCGGCTTGCGCACCGTACGTCTACGATGGTATAAATGTGCAGAAAATTTGGTTACTCCCTATCACATAGCTCTTAGTAAACTCTCGCAGCATCTGTCATGGTTCTGTTGCTTGGGTCGACTTAATTAATGTAATATTAAATAATATATACGTATCGGGTTCACCATAATCTGTACGTAACTAAAGCTTTATTTCGTTCAAGGAATGAAAAAAAATATATAATGATGCTTTCAATATGATTTAAATTAGCAACCTCTTGTTATTAACTATTTGAGATATTTATAGCGTTGCTAATATGCTTTGATTTTTCTTTGATTATTAGATATATAAATGCTTTGATTTTTCTTTGATTATTTAGCAATGTCCTTTTGCTCAACATGGCAGTGGGCTTCTAAAGCTTTTCCATCATACAAGCTATCTCAAGAGGATGTCATATTCGGATTCTTGAATATTACTTCTACTAATCTTAATTTTCTGTGGAAAGTTATTAGGCTTACTATTTTATATTATATTTGGAAGCGAAGATGCAATGTTCTATTTCAAAACACAGAGTATTCTAACAAATGT
>MNCI01005642.1:1554-86054 GCA_015680685.1 Gnetum montanum | reverse complement strand
GCTACTCGAATAAAGATCCATTCACTTGGGGACTCCTACTGCGGGAACATGGAAAATATTCTATCTCTGGAGTGATCAATTTGCCAGAGTTTCCCTACTTCTAGCCTAGGATGGAAAATAAGGGGAGTGACGCCTCTTATTTATAGATTTGGTGACGGACCATGATATCGCGTATGCGACATCGCAGGGGATGACGCAATATCGCATGGGATGCAATATTGCGGCAGCCGCGATATCGCGACTCATGCAAATCACATCTTATCAAAGCCTATTTAATTTAGAATTCAAAACATTTTTAAAAAACTTAGAACCTATCTCACAGCCTATCACACCCTATTCTATAAGTTGCACCCACTCATAGCCTGTCTTGGTTGCAACCTACTACAAATTATACCCTAGTCATAGCTTGCTAAAGCTAGAAAACTACTTAGGCTAACTACGAGTCACTTAAGGTTGCATCCAACTCATAGTTCCTTTCTACGACTAGCTATTAGATGCACCAAGCCACAACTATTTGTCTAAATAGCCAAAGTATAACAAATGGACTCCAAATTCAACACACTAACTACCTATGACCTCTACAATAGATAGACAGTATGAAATTACAATTTGGAATGTGATGTGTTCCTACACCATTAATTGTGATGTCTATTTGAATGTATGTATACAAGAACTAATGTGTTATATTTGATGAATAACTCACATTCTCCACCTCACCTCGATAGTTCTTAGCTACATATCTATTGAGGAGTGTGTATAATGCTTCCCTACATAGTCATGATAGATTGATCTCTCTTTTATATTACATTGTAAGTAGAGATGAAGCTATCGGACCTAGAAGTGATGATGCATAGATAGTTTATAGAGTTTTGATGACTTAATAGAATTTAGAATTCTTATTTGTCATATGATACAAGGCTTATATGTGATGTAATTCTAGATATGTAGATATTGCATGCTTAGCCAACATTGCTGGTGTATACTAGTTATGATTTAATAGGCATGCAAGCATCTCCTTCAACTATTGATCTTTCCCTTTAACAGTTAGTCTTCCTTTTACTTCCCAATTTTGCATATCTAAAAAATAATTAAGATTAAATTGTTAATAAAGAAAAAAAAAGATAATCACCCAAAGCCACAATGCTCCTCTCACCAAGCAAGTCTTAGGAGGGTCGGCATATGAGTGAAAGCCTAACCTCTATGAGTGGCTGTGCCTAGGCTCAAACCCAGGTCTTTGACTTAAGAAACAAGCACCTTACCATCACTCCAATTGATGGTTCCTAAATTGTTAATCATTCATCAAAAGAAACTTTTAATTTTGGTATCCAATCCATTTAACATAAGACATGCTTGTTAAAATTAGATCATCACTATTTATTCATCTTGCTTTTTAATCTAGGGCATTGACTAAAAAGTAATACTCAAGTTTGTTTGAGATTTAATCTTCATCATTAAAGTGCTCATTTCTTAGATAAGGCTAAGATTTGAACTTGCATGTAACCACTTAAAAATAGGTTAGACTTTGACCCATTTACCACCCCTCTAGGAGATTTGCCTTTTTTTATTCATCTTCACCATAGTTCAAGGTCCAATTCTAATTTTAATTCTAATTCGAAACTAAGGCAAGTTCTAATGCTTCAATTTGAAAGCTTCCTCATTATATCATTCGAGCCTTATCCCAACTACTTGGGTTAACTATATAAATTTATTTCTACCATTCACTTCTATTAAGAGCCAAATAAGTATTAACATCCAAGTCTTAGAGATCTTTCTTTATGTTTGCAAACTATAAATGTTTATGTCAACAAGTGCATTCTTTAGTCTTTCTACACTTCACCAAACCATTTTAGATGACTTTGCTTAATTTTTTTAACTACGGGTGTTACTCCCAAACTATCCATAATAAAAGAGTTGGTAATTCAGTCTTTCCTAATCATACTAACATCCACCTTAGTATTTGCATCTCTACCACATATATGTGTTGAACCTAATATTTTTTTATAGACAAGCATTCCACATCATGAAGTATTATAGGTTTGATAGTATGATTGTAGAACATTTAGCTCAACCTTGCAAGGATTCTTTTATCATAAAGTATACCATTAGCCTTTCACCATTTCATCCATCCTAATTCAATTTTTTTTGTCACATTGTTTTTAGTCCCATCATGCATTTGATACATGACCCACTAGCATCTAAATTGCTCACATGGTCCAATTTTCCTTCATGTTATAACTTCCTCTATAATCCATGGTTTTAAACAAACAAAATACTCAACTTGAAAAAAGCACTTAAGATTTGAACTTTTTAATAACACCAATATCAATAACATTCATGTTACATGGAAGACATATTAACCCCTTTAATGAACCGCGATATCAAGGCTACGATATCGCATCCACGATATCGGGTCTGCGATATTGGAGCCTACCATGCGATGTCGGATACCCGATATCAGGACTTGCCTCCTTGCCTATAAATAAGAGGCAGGCGCACTTAGTTTTGCATTAGATAGTTAGACCCTTAGCCGAACTCTTACCTTTTCTCCCTTCTAGAGTTAGAATTATTTTTGTGCGCCCGCAACAGGAGTCATCAAGTGAACGGATCTTTATTCGAGCATTGTGTACTTGAGCACACCTTGTGTACGGCAATAAAGACAAACTTTATGATAAACATTGCAGCATCCAAAATAGATTAGTTAATGTTAATTACTATTATTAAATGCTTTCTTAGTTAATTAATGCTCTCTCTCTCTCCCCCCCCCTACAACTCTCCTAAGTAAATACACTTAGGACGATCACTTCAAGCATGCATGTAACACTTGGTAACCTAGTAACGATTAGTGTTTGGTAATCCTAGTAGTCTTTCATTGGTCCAAGATGTGTACAACAAGTGAGAACGAATGCTGGTGTTAGGATTAGTTAGAACTTAGTTAATGAGTAGTTAATATAAATTAGTCACTTAGTTATCTCTCTCCTTCCCTATTAGCTCAAGACATAAAAACATAAAAGATATAAAAATCATGTGCCTCAAGCTTACTTAACCATACAATCATGACATACAAGTAGGTTTGGGAAGACAACGATCAACCAACCCATCCTTGTTCAACAAGGGCGCATAAGCACTTAGTCCTTGGACTTCGACTGGCTCGTGCGTGAAACACTCATATTCGTATCGTTGAGCGTAGGGGTACCTCACCGCTCATCATTAGCGTCATTGCCAAGGACTTAGTTGTTTGTGCACTAATTAGAACTTAGGAAATCATTCACATCATTGGAACAAACCGTTACGGTTGGTTAAGAAAATAATAAACAAGAATACATTGCACACTGAACAAACAAGTATGTCTCCTTCTTCGTACAAAAGCACTTCACTGCCTAGGTCTGAAATAGGAAACAATCAACGGCGTAATACACATGATGTTGATTTGCTAGTCCCTTAATAGTTTTGAGTGCTATATATTCATCCCAATGAGTATATACCAGACTTCACCTTTATCCTCCATCAAGATGAACAACTGCGTTGGTGAGACTTAGAAGGTAACATAGTGTTACCTCCTGATCGTTCAGTCCCAAGCATGCTTCTTCGTGCTCTCACACGAATTGGCATGTCACACTTACATGCAGAATACATTGTGCAAGACCATAACTCGAGAGAATACCATCTCACGAAGGCACAAAGTCAAAGGGAATTGCAACAGGAGATACATCATAAGTCTTTCAAGGGTAAGTGGTCCCAGGATGTCCCACATGTCTTAAGAAAAAATGAGGGTGGTGAACCTGCCTCAGGTAGTCACCCACGCAATGATGTTCCTCCCCTTGACTTTGGCCAAGTGGTTGTGTATCAAAATCTTCATTCACCTATTCATAACCCAGATTCTGATACCCATGGGCACAAACGGTCTAAAAAAGGGACACAGACACATGATAAAGATGGACATTCTGATCAGAATCACGATCAAGGTTGAGACCTTCGAAGAGAAGGTAGAGAACACCGTCATGGTGAAGGTTCTCCTTCTTCACCCTCATCATCTCCTTCACCCTTTCCTTCAGTATCCAGATGTAGTCATAAAGAAAAAGACCATGGGGATAAAGGTAGGAAAAGTGGAAGTCATAAGCGAAACAACCAGGAAAGGGGACAAGGGTACTCTAGAGAATCACAACATAGAAGAAGGGAGAGTAGGGAACAACGTAGGCATCATAGACGTCATGGAACAGACGATCATGATGAACCCCTACTCCCTACTCGAAGTATGTTAGACATAAATGAGGCTGTTAGAATTCCAACAAGGCACCAGAAAGAGAGTAGAATCAAGAGATTAGATATGAACAATATCCCACAATTTGAAGGGGGATACAACACTGATCCTTAGAATCACTTACAAGCATTCCATGATGCATGTGCCTTACAAAACATAGAGAATGAATGGCAAAAACTTAAGTTGTTCCTGTGGACACTAGTTAAAGAAGCGAAAAGCTGGTACTGGTCCTTAGAACCAGAATCCATTCATAGGTGGAGTACCATGTTAGAATTGTTCAACAATAAGTACCAAATGTACTCCCGAGTGTCCAACCTATGAAGGCAAATCCAAGGCTGGAAACAAGGAGGACATGAATCCTTGGATGCTGCCATGGGCCAATACTATGCACTGTTACATCATTGTTTTGGCTATGGTTATTTGCAAAGGGATCAACTGCACCATCTCGTAGGTGGGCTTAGGCATGAAATGAGAAGAACCCTTAGGACTTATGCCCAAGGAAGACTATATGAGCTTAGGTCCCATCAAATTCAAATACTATTGGAGCAAGTTGTTAAGGAAGAGGGTGAGCTACAGAAGAGAGAAAGTGTAGAAGAGTATAACCAAGATCCTTCCCTTCGGAAGAGGGGAGTAAGATTTTGTGAACATGAAGAAGAGTCACCACTCGAAGAGATGGTGAATAGGAAAACTTTGCCTATCCAAAAGTTGACATCAGAAGTTTCGGCAAAGGTAGACCAAATGTGTGATTTCCTAGACAATAGATTTCAAACTATTCTTAAAATAGTAGAGGAGTCTAAAGAGCAAGGTAGTGATTGCGAAAAAAAAAGAGAGAAGTTGAACATGCACATAACAAGGGTAAGGGCAAAGTTTTCATTATTGAAGAGGTTGTGGATTTGGAAATAGACAATGATAGTGGATACAAGATATGTCGATATGATCACCCTAAGGGATGTTTCCCTATAATCTCACATGTACAAGAGTCTAGGGTGTATGCACTCAACCCATGATTAAACAAAAGGCAAACACCCTGAAGGTTACCTTATCGTCAAGGTAACCCAAGGTAGTTTCACCAACCCTTAACATATTATCCTAGTGGAACTCCACCACAACTGATTGAGCAATATCAATAGTGGCAACACCCACAATCATGGGGAATGCCACCACCAAGGTAACAATGTCCTTACTAGCAACATGACCCATATGGATATTACGTGCAGCATCCAGTCTCTCCATGTGACTCTACTGGTTACATTACTTCTCAACCTCACTACCAAGCTCGTGAGTATTATAGGACTCCTTCTCCTAGGGGCAATGTTCCACAAACATACCATCCTTATCATCTGACCACATCTTTTCCACCAATAGCTCCATTACCACCTGCTCCAGCTATGTAGGGTGAAATCTCTACCCAACCACAGTAACATAATGCCACAAGGGCTGTTAACTCTCAACCTATTGTTGGTTCCAACAACCATATGAAGAAAACACCTTTCTTTAGAACCAACAGTCCAACCAAGCCCTTGCAATCACAAGAAACTGATTCCTTAGATGCCTTAGTATTAATCAAAACTTCAAAGCCTCCTTCAACCCAACCACCACACTCAACGCATATGGTCATGCTAACACACGTCGTCACCGATTGGATCAAAGTTGGCCATCTTCCCAGGAAATTCTCTAATCCTAGGAGTCCTCTGATATATTTACAAATTGCTGGAAATGAACTATGCAAGGCTCTTTTGGATTCAGGTTCCGGTGTCAACTTGATTTCTCAAGAAATGTACAAGGCCTAGAACCTCCCTCCATTGAAAAAGAGCAACATCCATCTAGAGTTGGCCGACCAGTCCATCACTGTCCCATTGGGACTAGTGGAGGACATTGTTACAACTGTTTGTGGGGGGTCGTACTGAGCTGACTTCCTAGTGATTCAGGTGAACAACGATAAGGGGGACTTCCCAATCATAATGGAAAGAGCATGGCTAAGCACCATTGATGCATTCCTAGGAATCCACAATCTTTCCCTAGAAATATCAAAGGAAAATACATTTGGAAAGATTGAGAAGAAGAAAGTTCCATGCATCGCATATAGTGACATAGGGTGTAATTGCATGCAGAGGTCATGGACTATGCAAAGTTTAACATTGCCTGCATGAAATCAGTGTGCATAAGTGATCAACATACAAAGATTCCTATATGCAGTAGCCACATGATAGGAAGGCACCCAGTGGTTGGTAGCTGATCAAGAAAGCAATTCAATCATATGCATGGAACCAAATGAGGGTTTGACTTGCGCTTACATCGANACTGAAGGTAATAAATAAATGGTCAAAAGCCTTCGCTTGGTCATATCTTGAATTAACTGGAATAGATCCTAGGATATGCCAACATAGGATCTACACCGACCCCTCCATGAAGCCTCAAAGACAACCACAAAGGTGATTGAACCCAAAGTTAAAGCAAGTAGTTAAGGAAGAAATCAAACAACTTCTCAAAGCTGGGTTCATATACCCCATTACTAATAGTGAATGGGTTAGACCCTTAGTTATTGTGCCTAAAAAGGGAGGCAAATGGAGGGTGTGCATAGATTTCAGGCTACTAAATATGGCAACATTCAAAGATCACTTTCCATTACCATTTGTCAACCAACTCTTAGACACCATCGTAGGGCATCGCTATTACAGTTTTTTGGATGGATATAGCAAATATAACCAAATAAAAATAGCCTTAAAAGACCCAACCAAGACTACATTCACTAGTCGTTGGGGAACATTTGCATACAAACAAATGTTGTTTGGCTTGTGCAATGCCCTTGCAACATTTAAACGACTAGTTCTAAGCATATTCCAGTAGCAGATAGGGAATGGCATGGAGGTCTTTATGGACGACTTCTCCACTTATGGAGCAAACTTTGATCAAGCCTTGGACTAGTTAGAGAAAGTGTTAAAAAGATGTCTAGAAACCAATTTGAGGCTCAACTGACAGAAAATGCATTTGATGGTCCAAGAAGGCATCATATGAAGGCATAAAATCTCACACACAGGGATAGAGGTAGACCCCAAGAAAATCAAAGTTATCCAAGGAATTACCCATCAACCAGAAACTGTCAAAGATATTTGGTCATTCTTTGGACACACTAGCTACTATAGGAGATTTATTGAGAACTTTTCAAATGTTACCAAATCATTAGTGGAATTAATGAAAAAGGACATACCTTTCGAATGGACCAAGGAATGCAAAATAGCTTTCCAAACTTTAAAACAGAAGCTAGTAGAAACACCCATTCTACAAGCTCCTAACTGGTCCAAACCATTCCATATCATGACTAACGCGTCCAACTATGCTTGAGGAGCCGTACTTACATAGTTAGATGACTAGAGACATCCTTATTACATCCATTGTGCAAGTAAAAGTATCACTAATGCACAACTTAACTACACTACGATAAAGAAGAAATTAATGGTTGTAGTGTTTGCACTAGAAAAGTTTAGACACTATGTATTGGGATATATATACATATAGATCATAGTGCAATGAGGTTGCTCATGAATAAGCCAATGGTAAGCCCTCGTATCATACGATGGCTTGTAATCTTACAAGAGTTCGATCTTACGATGATCGATTGTAAAGGCACTGAGAATGTAGTTGCTGATCATTTATCTCAGTTGAGATGGGACAACAAAGAGGATGAGCATCCAATTTTTGATTATTTCCCTGATGAATTTCTTTTTGCTGGTGTAGTGAATAATCAATCACCCACGAAGACAAACTGGTACAGTAGCATTCTTACCTATCTCCTCACCCAACAAATACCACAAGAATTAAACCTTAAGAAGAAACAAAAGTTTTTTCACCGAGCCAAGTACTTTATGGAGATTAATGGACAACTTTACAAAGTGTGTCTCGATGGTGTGTTCCCAATATAGATCAACTGCGAGTTCTCCAAGATGCTCATGAGGGTCCTTGTGGGGGCCCTTACGCTGGGAGATGAACGACCATAAAGATCTTTCTTGCAGAATATTATTGGCCTACATTGCTTCAGGACACCCATCAATTCGTCCAATCTTGTGAGCGTTGTCAATGTGATGAGGGAATGACTGCTAGAATGGAGGGTTTGCAACAATGGATCCAACCGTTAGAACCCTTTGACATTTGGGGAATTGATTTTATGGGGTTGATTACACCAATGTCCAATGGAAAAGCTTATATTATTGTTGCTGCTGATTACCTAACAAAATGGACTGAAGTAGCTACTGTTAAGGATTGTACATCATCTACAGCTACATAATTTCTTCAACAACAAATCATAAATAGGTTTGGTGTGCCTTGTACACTTATTTTAAACAATGGTGCACACTTCATAGGTGCAACTTTTTAGAAATTAATGCAACGCTTAGGGGTTGAACACAAAATGACAACACCATACCACCCCCAAGTGAACGGTCAAGCTGAAGTCACCAACAGGGAGATTACGAAAATATTGACAAGAATTATTAACAAGTTTAGGCAAAACTGGAGCACTAAACTGAATGATGTTCTTTGGGAATACTACTCCACATGGAAACTCCCTATAGGCTACTCTCCCTATGAGTTAGTGTACGGTAATTACCAATGCTTCCCATTCAAATTGAGCTCTGTACACTATCCACAGCATGTAACCTCAACCTTGACCTTGATCTAGCACAGAAACAATGGTTGGTAACCCTTTACTTGCTAGATGAAAATGGACTAACTGCCCTATCATCTAATGAATTGCACAAGGCATTCAATAAACAATGTTATGACCTAAGAATTAGGAAAGTTAAATATCAACCAAGAGATAAGGTTCTCTACTGGAATCCCACACATGTGCCACAACATACTAAATTTCAAACACTGTGGGAAAGACCTTATATTATTTATGCAACTTTTCCTTCAGGGGCCATGACAATATACAAACCTGAGAGCTCAGACAAGAAACTATTGGTCAACGTACAACAAACCAAACCTTTCCATGAAATTAGGACAACCAATACACATGCTACCTCTGTTTATGGATAACCTTGCTTGCTATTTCGGATCTCCCCCTTCCAACTCAGTCGTGGGGGGGATGGCCACCTATGCCAACCATTCTAGACCCTCAGTTCTTTTTGAATTTATGTTTTACACAATTTTCTAACTTCTCTTATTGTTGTTTTACACTAGTGTTCATATTTTTACTATTTCTTTGTTTGCTTGATTTACTTTTATTCATCATCTAATAAGTGCTCATGATGGTTGATTAAATTATATCATATTGATTGCTAATGTTTGGTTTTTACCTTTGAATTATGATGCTGATATTAAGGTATGGTTCTTTTGGTAAAATAGGTAATGGGTCCACGCCGTCCACTCATCCATACAACTCTATAGTCTCCTTTGGCTTGGAACTATATAGACCCCTTTTTCTAAGTAAACTTGTTAATAAATTGGTGGCTGGATATTTTTCAAACCAAGGAAAGACTCAAAGGATGAGAAGGGTGTGACTTCAAGGAGATTTGATGCATATGTGCTGGCCATTCTCTTGGGTGCTTGGATGCTTTTTCTTGGGTTTTCTACCATTCTACCATTAATCAAATATCAGGAAGTTGAGTGAATAAAAAATAAGTCTTTGCATGGTGTGGTTCTCATGCAAAAAAAAAGGGTGAGAATTCAAAGCACACCCCTTAGATATAATAAAGCAATATAGGCTACAAGCACTAGTTATGGCACTGGAAAGACATGTTACCCATGCCTAAAGGTTCCCTCTAACTAAGCCCCTTTAGCGCTTCCTGCTTCTCCATCTTGCTCTCCTTGGGATGGTGGTCACTCTTTGTGGAAGCATTCTTGTTGCTTCAAGAGGATGGATTGGCCAAGTGTATTGATTCGAGGTCACTGCATGTGGTTGGTTTGAATCTGGATTTGGAATGAGTTCTACTCAGTCATATTAACCATACAATACATAAGGGACTTTACACAACCTTGTTCTTGGGATTCCATTCCATTCTATCCTCTCCATATTTCTTCTCAGTTTCCACCTCATTGTTAGTTTTATCATTAGTTCATTTCTGGGTTGATGCATTATTTTTCTCTAGTGAATTCTTGTGGGTAAGTTTTTAACTCTTGCTTCCAAATGACATTCCTAGAGCCTACGGACTCTTTAGTTTATGGGTTTGTCAGGGCATAAAAGGCATGAGCCTGCTTTGGAGAGGACCCACTGGCATACCTTTTTGATGCAATTGTTAAGTTCTTTTCCTTAAACATTTTCTGCAATCAATCATTTCTTGTTTCATCCCCATCCATGGCATCCATTTTATTGGCATTGCCATTGTTATTTTTCCCATCTTTCTTGTTCCTCATATTTTTCCATCATATAGCTACCAGAGGTTCCCTCTTAGTTGTGGGGGCCCTGGCACAAATTTTTCAATTTTTTCCATTCTACTATTTGCCTAACCCCTACACCTTGGGTAGTCACTAGTGATAAATCTTCAAACCTGTTTTTGTCATAACCACAACTTAGCCAATGTGCTTCATATCGAGGCAAGGTATCAACTGCATTGTGGTTTATCTATCCTTACTCATTTGTGACTGTGTTGTGTGTGCAGATGGCGATCATACACATAATGGATTGGGCTCAAAAGGTTTCCTCTAAGCCTCCTTTTGTAAGCGCTCCAATTTTGGTCAAATAAAGAGCCAGACACCTTTTTTACACCTACTGCAGGCACTTGGAAAATATTCTAACTCTCGCGGAAACAAACTGCAAGAGCTTCGCTACAATTGACAAAAAGATACCTAAGAGTGGCGGGAGGCCACTTATTTATAGGTCAAAATATGTGTCGTGTAAACAGGGCCACGTCGATGCATGGAAGGATGCGTCGATGGGGCTGCATTGATGGGGTTGCATATACGGGGCCACGTCGAAGCAGGCGTGTATACGGGGCCACGTCGACGCATGGAAGGATGTGTCGACAGGGCCGCATCAATGGGGCCGCATATACGGGGTCGTGTCGAAGCGACCGCATATACGGGACCCCGTATACGTGGCCCAGTAGACACAGCAACCATCAAACACTTTATCATACCCCCAACACTGAGTAAAAACTCGTCCTCGAGTTCCTCTTATGATATGGAAGGTATGGACTTTTATTTGCAACACACATGATTTGACACATATGACACACATACACACATGATGCACCAAGTGCCCGAGTGTACAAAGAAAGGCACATTACAAAAATGGTGGTGTTCAGAGACAAAATTGAACACCTTGCTGATCCCAGACTCTCTGTTGTGTAGAAAGATGCAAAACTTGCCAAAGAAGATCACATCGTCCCCGGTGGTGGTGGTTCCGATGGACCTTCACCAACCTCTAGCCCATGTGGAAATGGTGGCACGAATGATGACTACCCCGCAGCAACTGCAACTTTTAGAGGTAATCAGAAAGCCTCCAAGAGGGCCCTCATCTTTTCCTCCTTACTTCTAGGATCATTCACTATCCAGGAAGCTTCACCAATGTGTGCTGGGATAGGAACCTCCCAAGGGCATGACAGCACAGGAAGGAGCTCTTTCAAATTGACAAACCAGGCTACGAAGTATTTTCGTTTGATGTTTAACACTTGAATTGATGTCTGCAGCTGCTGGTAGTCATTCATTTGATGAGCCAAGTTCTCTACGACCACATGCTGTCCTTCAAAACTTGTGTGGATAACTTCGAGTTTCGCGTTTGCTGTTTCCAATTTTTTCTTTGTCACTTTGTGCGCTTGGAACTCGCACTCGTATAAAGAATACGAGGTAGCCACTTGCTTCTCCAGGTCAGACCATGTCCTCCCAGCTATGAGCATAGCCAAGTTTGTGTATCAAAGGTTGGCAAGCTCTATATATTCTGTCATTTCCTCAATTTACAGTTCCTTGAGGTAGATTTCAGCTTGATTATAGGCATTCAACTCATCAAAGATAGGTTGCCATACCTCGCCTCCTTCTCGGAGCTACTGGAGTGCTTGGTTCATTTTAGCCCTTGCGACTTGAATCTATTTCTCATTCACTTTTTTTTACAATCCCACTTGGTCCCTGTAATGATTCTTGACTTTTTCAAATTTAAGGGCCTCATTCTTCCAAGCAACGATTTTGATGGCTAATTTCTATCGCAGGCTTCAAACCTCCTCCATGGACAGATTCCGATTCTCAGCAGCCAACCTTCTTACATCGACATTCACCCTAGCTAGCTCTTCCTGCTGTTGGTGAATAAAGCTCTTCATGTGTTCATTTTTTACACCAACATTACACAGGCGATGAACCTCCGTAGTCAACCTGACGTTCTCCTGGCGAACCTCTGTCAAGTCCTTTTCTAAATGATATGTCTGAGTGTCTGCCAAGGCCTTATCAAAGATCACCAACTCTCACTCATCCTCAACTATCTTAAGTTTAACCTGAAGCTGTTGAAAAGCTTCATCTCTAGTAAGCTCATGGTTGAGGAGAGTTGGATCAACAAGTTAGGTTCTTCACTGGGCGACTTCTATTGCCAAGCGTTGACAAGTGGCTTGAGCAGCGTCAAGTTGCCCTTCCAAAATGAGGCTCTTACCCCTCTCCAAAAGCAACTCTGACTGGGTTGCAGTGATGTTATCCAAAAGATCAAAGACATCTGGGAGTGGTTGCCTGGTTCCCACTAGTCGGTCCAACAGTTCTTCGTGTTGTGCTGCCTCAATCCTACTACGTGAAGTTCTGGCGGATGCTTGTACATCTTGAAACCCATGTACATCTAGTACAAGCACCACTGATATGTTGAGAACCATAGCAATTGTATCAGCAACCACTTCGGCCGTAATCTCCTGTTCCTAGTGCTGCATCACTAGGACTGTCGCCCCTTCACCATCCTCCAAGCATACCGAGAAGGTAGCAGCATTCCCTGAAATTTCAGAAAATAGTTGTTGGGTTGATACTGTTGCTGACACTTGTGTTCAGGCGACGGAGAACATTGGCCCTACTCTTTCTAACAAACTGACTAATCGAGCCACTTGCTCCAAGTGGCTCATTGCAAGGCAATAAATCGAAGGGTCTTCCCCTCCACCAGTCCTGCCAGATTACTCTTGCTGGCTCAAGAGAAATTGTTGGATTTTGCGGATGTGTTCTGCAATAGTCTACAAAATTGACCTTGTCGTTTGTGTAGGTGGTGGAGGTGGTTGCTGCTCTTCCTCTGTCTGTGTAGTGGCAGGAGTCCTATCTTTCATCATTTCATGCCATGAGGTAATCAAGGCGTGTCGGAGTGTATCATTGATGTAGCATGCTATCCTTGCCTGTTTGCATAGTTTTTTGATTAGGAAGGGGAAGGGGAGAGCTCACCTTCCACGTTCTCTTTCGATGAACCTCTTTTCAATTTCCAAGAATATCAATTATGGAAGACTCATTGGAAATTTTTCACTCAAGGTAGCATAGGCACGAGCGGAGAATGCCGTGATTTTACTGGGTCTTACTATTGGGTTTAGATGGTAAGACACGATCTTTAAATACACCCTCTTCGTAGTGGTTAGGGTGCCGAACTCCTTGCGATCTACCCCATAGCACCGCCAGATCCACTCTCCTTTTACCTCAGGGTCTACTTATTTTGGGATCTCTGCCACATCTGCTCTGGTCTCTGGCAACCCCAGAGCTTACGCTATTACCTCTGCAGAGTAAGAGACATAAATGTCCTTAATCCTTACTCTAGACCCTAGTTGTTGGTTTGCCCAGAAGAGATAGGTTTCTCCTAGGTACCATTTACCACTGGTTATGATGATTGGCCACATAGGAGAATTTTGCAATTGAAGTCTCACATCTTTTAGTGCATTTTCAAGAAATGGTCCAAATTTTAGCTCTTCTAGGACCATCCGTTGCACTTCTTGCAACTTGATAGCATCAAGACAAGCTTGGGTCAGGGTGACCTCGAGCTGTGGTGTTATCCCCGGAGTTTCATCTCCCTGCGATTGCTCACTGGGCATCTCCTCTTTGGGAATCTGATGGACAAATTCCACATCAGGTCCTTCACGGAGGGGGCTAGTTGCATGAGAGTCCTCCGTGTGCTCTGGTTGCTACATCCCTTGACCCCTTCCTGTTCATAGATGCTTATCCCTAGGTTGGGATGGTCCTTCACCCCTTGGATGCCTTGGTTCTGGTTCCATTTGCAATCAAACATAACCACCCATTAGACTGTGCATAGGTAGCTCAAAATGATCCTTATACACCTTCTTCATTCGACTAAGTTATGTTGTTGGCACAAGCATTAAATCCCCCAAAGTGTTAATTCATGGGTTAGAGCCAAAAACAACAAGGGCTAAGTTGGAGTTTAAACAGTTGTCTTAATTCACTAATTAATTAATTAATTACACATAGGCTTCACCCCCCCATGACTGAGAGCATACCTCCGGCTACTTAAGAGGGTAAGGATCAGTTGATGCGGACGTGCGATGGAATGTAGGTGCTTGGGAAGAAGTTAGGCAAAAAAAATGGCAAAATCTCCCCCCAATTTATTTGCAAAATGATGAAAATCTAAAGTGCAACAGCCATATATATAGGGGTTGGACGTTGCGTTGACAGGGTCGGGAATATGTAGCCACGTATATGCAAGGGGCTGTGTATACATGGCCTCATATACGCAAGTGGTCGCACCCATTGACCAGCCCATAAAAAGCCTAAAAAGATGAATTTAAAACACAAAATTGGGGCAGTTGAAGAGCATGATAGACCCGGAACATGGCTGAGGACAAGAGGAAGAAGATTTGAGCTAGACAAAGAGTCAAAGGTAGGAAAACGTGGTGAGAAAGAGCTCCATGGAGAGGAAATCGAGCGATGGGACCATTAAAACAATCAACCACGAAATCAAAAGGATGGGAGACTAATAAGCAAGTCTAAGAATATGCAAGTGGGTCCTCCCCATAGCAGGCGGTAGCCTTAATAGCCCTCGCATATCCTCAACACCAAAGTCCGTGGGCCCTAGGGTCAAGAAATGGAGCTCGCAAGTTAATACTCCTACCCAGGAGATCCCGCCAAGGCATTAGGAGTACACGGAAATCACAACGAATGTTCAAAACACAAGATGGGCAGTGAGGTGAGTTTGGGAGAGAAACAGGTGAGAGAGAGATGAGAGGAGTGGAGTTCTAATCATTGGTCATGTAAAACCCTATGTGAAGTTGTGGTTAAGTGACCCGGTAGGACCGTTCCTAAGTTCAGACCCAAAACCTTCCGCATACAGTGACCTCGTAGCAATAGGCGAAGCCCCATTTCTACACCAAGGAGTAAAATGCACCCATAGGAAACCACCACTACAATAAGCATGAGGAAGGAAGTGAAACGAGACTAAGTTAGAGGGGACAGAGTGAGTCCCATAAATCATTTTGATGACTCGTGAGAGGCGGTTTAAGGGGTGTGCTTTGAATTCCCACATAGTTATGATTTATTTTGTTCATTTTCTTGTTATTTCTTAAGAACCACACCATGCAAAGACCCATGCTTGTATGCATGTATTCGACCAAGGGGTGTGTACTGACCTAAATCATCGGTGCAAGGCTGGAAGGGAAAAACAAATGCCAAAAGATTGTCGGGTAGACACAGTTGACCCTACCTTCGCGTGAGGGCGAGCTGGAAAAGGAAACGAAGGCAGAGTTCCTTGGATGGTCTACACGCAAATCAACCAAGGACTTCCCTGAGCATAAACTACAACTTACGTTGGGTTATCGTAAACTGACATTCGAAATGTAAACGACGGCGCATGAAATTTAAATAGAACGTATGCAGAAATATATTGTAAACTGAGCGTAAACAGAGTAAACAATATAAATGGCAAGCAATAATGAACTCTATTGTATTGTTTAAATAAGAATGTGCACCGGTCAAAGCGTAGCTGCACGTATGGATGGCAGGTTAAGCACTAAGCCCCGGGATGATGTCTGAAGTGTTCGGATGCTAAGAGTCAAGTGTGTCTGAGCGTCCTAGGTTGTTGGTCGATACTTCCCAAGTCGCCAACCTTCAAAATTTCTGACCCCATTTATGTGAATTGACAGGGTATTTATAGGATTGGGCCGAGCTTGGGCACGAAATTCATGAATGGAATCAACGGTTGGGGGATGAGAGGAAAACGGATGAAGTGACACATGTCCGGTGGACAGTTGTGCATGAGTTGGATGTGTGTCGACAAGTTATGTTCTTGACTAGGTACATTGCATTTTACAACTCGTGGGTTACTCAAGCCCATAGGAGTACATAAAATTTAGACTATGAGGGCTCGACATGCCCACAAAAGAAGAAAATTTACAAAGAAAATCAAAGAGATTGATTTCGGCTCACTTAAAACTTCTTGGTCCCTGAATTGACTACTATAGGATGTCGATTTGAAGGGTTCCGTGGCTATTTGAGGTTTTTCTATTTTGCTAAAGCCTCTAGCGTGAGTGGATGTGCCTCCAGCGTGAGCTAAGTTGAGCTTCAGCATGAGTTCATTTGTGTTTACGCTACACTCACGCCCAGCATGACCTTCAGCGTGAGTGAGGGAAATGAGACCTTTTGATACTAAATTTGAATTTTGAAGCCTGATTCTTGAAGTGTGGCTGCTACTTGCCTTGTGACCTTGAGGGTGATCTGGAATGTGGAATTTTAAACTTGAATATGTTTGGTTTTGAGTCACTTGGAGTAGGTCACACTGGGCATGAGTGTAGCGTGACCTGCAAAAACTGTAATTTTTGAACATTGAAACTGAATTTTCTCGAGGCTGGAGTTTGAAGTTGGAGATTGTCGATGCTGAGCTCAAGGATGGCCTGTACGTTTGAAACCAAGTCATTTCAACTTAATTTGAAGGCTATGAGTGTGAGTTCCATGCCTTAGTCCAGTTTTGACTCCTGAATGCCGAGGAGGGCTTGGGTTGTCCTTATTTCAAAGTTTTGGGCCAAAATTAGTGGTGTTTCATTGGCCCCTATTTGTTGATGTCTGGAGGAATCCACCTAAGAGGCGTCGACAAAGAAGTGCAAAACACCATGAACAATCG
Organism: Gnetum montanum; assembly: GCA_015680685.1. Classification (NCBI taxonomy): domain Eukaryota; kingdom Viridiplantae; phylum Streptophyta; class Gnetopsida; order Gnetales; family Gnetaceae; genus Gnetum; species Gnetum montanum. The sequence continues at coordinate 68,802 of MNCI01005642.1, read as the reverse complement.
AGTACCAAGCATTATCTGTCGGCCCTTGGTTAGATGTCATCGCACCATGTCCAAAAGTACATGGGATTGGGGAAATGCAATTTGAGATGCGAGGGGAGGGGATTGGTTGTAACTAGGGGAAGCCAGGAGTTGGTCAAGAGTGATAATTATTGTTGGAATTGTGAGAGAGGAATGCTCTCGAGTGAACAAGTTATGTCATTGGTCCTTGTCAACAGCCGGGTTTTCAGCAGACTTGGAACCAAGACATAGGAGGTGCGTTCTTTGGAGAAACGGGACTCTTATAGGGTATTTCTGGGGCTCTTTGTAAACAGCCAAAGCCACAAAATGATGTGCAACATGGTATCTTTGCGATACAAGTGTAGTTGTTTTTCAAGACCATTGCCTTCTCACCTCAGGCTTGTATGAGAATAGCCAATAGTCTGTGATTTATGATGTCAGCAAGGTCATGAAGACCTTTTCCGTGCATTTTTCTCTTTGACCTTTTTGTTCTTTTTTCTTTTTGTTTTTTTCTTCTTTTCCTTTGTTTTTGTTTTCTTTTGTCTTTTCCTTTTATTTTATTTTTTCTTTTATTAGTCTTTTTGAAAGAGCTTGCTTTTTTGTGCCATGCTCATGTTGGAGCACTTGCATTTTGCATCATGTACTATGTACTATATTTTGTGTCGCCACTGCTTAGAGAGACACAGTGTGCAACAATGCATCTAGGAGTTTTTGAACTGAGTGAAATGTATCCAAGGGTGTAATTGACTGAGACAATTGGGACATGATGGGGAAATAGGGGACATGTCAGGAATTGGGAATGTACTCATGAATGGATTGATTAACCCAATTACATGCATTAAGAAGAATGTGATACCTTGTCATCACGATGAAGTGCATTTATGTACAAACGCCTCAAGAGTGTCATCCTGCAAACACAACTCCAAGAAGATAAGAAAAACACAAATGAATCGGTTAACTAAGCACTCTGAACCAGGGGATGGAGTCACTGAAACACCACTAATTTCAGCCTAGCACTTTAAAATGAAAATGACTCAAGCCCTTTCAAACATTCAGGAGGCAAGATTTGACTAAGGCATGAAACTCAAGTCCAGCTTGCTCAAGCCAGCTTGATCACACTATCAAGCTAGCTTGCCCCCAGCGTGCCCAACTCTGGGAGCCTCAAAACTAAGCCAAAACGACTTGATTTCAAGGGTGCAAGTCATCCTAGCCTTCAGAAATTCTAGATTTCAGCTTAAAATTGCAAGATTTTAAGGTCACATTGCAGGTCATACTGTAGGTCATGCTGGGCGTGACCACAGCGTGACCAAATTTTAGAGCCTCAAAAATGAGTCAAAAAGATTTGATTTCAAGGGTTCAAGTCGTCCTCAGGGTCCACTATTGATAACTATGGGTCCCAGCCTTCAGAAATTCCAAATTTCAGCTCAAAATTGCAAGTTTTTGAGGTCACGCTGCAGGTCACGTTGAGCGTGACCACAGCGTGACCTACCCAAAACAGCTCCAAATCAAACATTTTCAAGGTCAAATTTCCAGATCCAAATCACACACAGGCAGGCAGCAATACAGGCTTCAAAAAATTTCCAAATTTGATGTCAAGAATTACATTTTTTCTCACCTCACGCTCAGGTCATGCTGGGGTCACACCCAGCATGACTGCCCAACGTGACTGTAGCATGACTTCCAATCACACTTGTACAAAGATTCTTTAAATGCATGTCGAAGACACGTGGAAGCCCAGACAACTCACGTTGGAAGATCTGGTCAAACAAAGATGCCTCGAACAGCCTCAAATCGACATCTCGACATCCTGGAGTGGTTGGTCCATGGTCAAGCGAGCGAGGGTCGAATTTCTCTTACTGTACATTTCATTGTAAATCCACATGTGTGGGCATGTTAGACCCTCATTTTTAAATTAAATGTACTTTCATGGGCTTGAATAACCCATAAATTATAAAATGCAATGTACCTGGTTAAGAACGTACCTTGCCGACACACATCCAACTCTCACCAGCACGCATCCAACCCGAGCACAACTGTCCATTGGACACATGTCACTAGATCCGCTTTCCTCTCATCTCCCAATCGTTGATTCCATTCTTGAATTCCGTGCCCAAGCTTGGCCCAACCCTATAAATACCCTGTCAATTCACATAAATGGGGGTTGGTAATCAGAGAGAGACTGGAAATTCTGAGAACATATAGAACCAGCGATCCTTGGGCGCTTGGCACACTTGACTCCTGGCATCTAAGCACTTCTCACACCATCACATCATCACGTCACGTCACCCTAGGGCTAGGCGTTTGACCTACCATCCACACGCAGCTACACTTTGATCGGTGCACATCTTTTCTGAGCAATATAATTTCGTTCATTTTGCCAACCAAACATTATTTCTGTTATTCTCTGTTTACTTACATCTTACGTTTACATTTTATAAGCATTTTACATGTTTTAAGACACCGTTTACGATAACCCCAACACCATCTGTAGCCTTACACCGATGATTTAGGTTAGTACAGTTTTTGGCACTAGAAGGAGGGTTGTATTTGCCATTGTTAAAACATAGATCACACTACCTGTCAAAAATTTTTCATCTTATCCTGTGAGTCTCCTATCCCTATTGGTCATGCTGAGCTTGTCCTGTTGGTCACGCTGAGCTTATCCTGTTGGTCACGCTGAGCTTGTCCTTGTTGGTCACGCTGAGCTTGTCCTATTGGTCACGCTGAGCTTGTCCCTGTTGGTCACGCTGTGGTTTGATCGGTTTGGTCATTTTGTATTTGTTTCATGTTGATCACAGTGCAACTACTTACAATCTAACCCCATTCATCCAGCCCAGTCTACTCACGTTAGTCATGAAATCCTTCCAAATCAACCCAGTAACATTACCAATCGCTGAAACTTCGAACCCTGTGATTGCTACAGAATCCATAACTGTCATTGAACAAGTAAACCCTCAAGGCCCTACATGCCAGTCAGTTAGGATACAAGGCAACGACCCTACCTATGCCACTCTTACACCCAAACAATACAACTTCATATGTGTCAAAATCCAAGCCAACCTACTTATCGATCGTATGGAAAGGGAAGCAAAACGAGACTATGAACTTACCCATAAGGGAGGTCGTAAGTTCATCCCTTCAGCATTTGACATAATCCCACTCTCTGAACACCATCATATTTTCATATCCCAACTTCTCATGGCTAGAAGTCAAGCCTTATAGCTACCTCCAATAGAGCCTCAAGATGAAGAAGATGACTTTGCAGCCCAATCTAAACATGGAGAATCATACCATACCGTTAGCCCCCATGCCCATACAAACCCACTATTTCAACTGCTCCTGGAAGAAACAATATTTCCGCCACCAGCTTCCTTATGGGAAGTAGCTATTCCCATCCCCATCTTCTCCAAGTCCAACGTTCAAACTAACGCATCTACTTCTGTCATACCATTGCAAACACAATCCCAACAGACTAATGCAGGAATGACTTCTTGACCTCAAATTATTAGAATGCCATCGGCCATACCTGCTTCCACGTCCATCCATTATGTACCTCAAGTGCAAATCCAACAAGCACCAATGATCATTTCACAACCTGTGACTAGGTAGTGGGTCCCACCAGTTGTTCAGCAGAACCCGTCTACTCATTACAATGTACCACATCCCATGATCTCAGCCTTGAATGTCGTCCCGTCACAACAAACAATTGTCCAACAACCTCTTTTTCCACAAATGATGCCACCATCGAGTCATTATCAATTACAATCTACCCAATCCACTAATTTTCCTACCATCCAAGAATGGGCAGACACACAAAAAATGATGCACTCTTTGGTATAGAAATTAAAATGCCTTAAAAATTTGAACAATGAGGAAGTTAAAGTACTAGATTTCTATCAAGATGACCCAATTAACCCCTTAGTTCCACTCTTAACCTTGCCAAAGGAAGTCTCGTTACCTCAGTTGACCAAGTACAATGGAGAGGGAGACCCAAATGCCCACCTAGTGACATTCCGAATCGAAAGTCTTTTGCTTCAAGCATGGCCCAATGTAATTTTACGTGTGTTTGCTATGTCCTTAACAGGAAGAGCCTTAGACTGGTACCAAGCCTTACCCCGTAGCTCTATATCTTCTCTGGAGGATTTTTTGCACCAGTTTGTCACCCGTGTCAAATACAATCTAAAATCTGAAGCCACATTAGATAGCTTGATTCAAATTAAACAAGCGCCTTTAGAGCCAGCACAGAAATTTATCCAAAGATGGAGCACCACCCTGAATGAACTTCATGAACCTATTCCTGAAACATATCTACTTACCATCCTTAAGGTAGCCGTAAATGACTTCATTAAATCAAAGCTTTATTATCTAAAACCCCATACTTTGAGTAAGGAATTTGTACAAATTAAAGACATAGAAGAGGCAGCACAATCAAGCAATGACCCAGCTTATGTGGCCTACAAAAACCAACATACTCGCAAGCAAAACACAACTAAGGCAATAGTAGTTGTAATCACAAAAGCAACCAATTAGGATCCAAAAGCTAAGCAACCTAAAGCCCCAGCTAACAAAGCTGCCAACTTTGGTGCCAACTCACCTACATCGGCATGGGCCACCCCAAAGCCCAAATTTTAGTGCAAGGACCGCTCAAAGTATACACCACTACTAATGCAACCCTCTCAACTATTGGAGTAACTCTTGAAAGTTGGGCAAATCCAACGCAAACATGTGTTGGAGATTACCTACCAAAGACATGATAGGTACTACGAGCTACTAAGGAACTGCACCTTAGTAGTACGAAATGAGCCCTCGGTCCCACAACATTTTAAATTGGACCAATACTGTCATTACCATCAAATGGCTTGTCACAGTACAAACAACTGTCATGCCTTGCAAGATGACCTACAGGGAATGATAAAATAAGGCCAACTAGTGATTGACACGACAAGTCAATCCAATACAGACGATGTCTCCTATGTCATAAACTCAATTAGCATAGGTGGAAAGCCCAAACCTGTGCAAAAAATTGTTGTGATCTGTGTGCCTCCTAGCAAGGCAAGGATTTGCCTAGCCTCCACAAACAAGAGGCCTCCCTTTGTTATCAAGGTGCCACCCCAGGCACCCACAACACCCTTTGTGATCAAGGCTCCACAACGTTTGTCCACTAAGACGTTAAACTAGCACGACTCGTCCGCTAAGACATTAAACTGGCATGACGTAGCAACAAAAATCGCTAAGCAACCTTTCGTCATAAGAGTGCCACAATGAGATGGCCCCTCACCTGCCCAAAGCCCAACAATGGGCAACATCTTGACCCCTCCTCCTCCAAGGGTTGACCCCACTAGCAACTCGGGTACGCCCACCAAATGGGAACACAAGAGGACAAATGAGCACCTCACAACTCCCATGGCTGAAGCAAAGGCCATAACTAGCAAACAACAACTGAACACTTGGGTCCCTACCCCCAAAAAAACCAAGCCTAAGTCCCCCTCCCAAGAGGTCTGTCTCTCAAGCTTCATGAAGGAAGTCAAAGCCAACACAATGGCTAATGACAAAGACTTCGTAGCTACACTAACCCAGGTAAAGCAAATGCTTAAGCAAAATAACACAACATTTACCTTATACGACCTGGTCAAGACCTCACCTGCTCACTACCAAGCATTGGCTCAGGTCTTAGCCTCCATTCCTGTTATGAAGGACATCCCTGCAAATGAGGCATCCATTCGTGCAACAATGTTGCCTCCCACACCACAAGAATTGCGTTCAACAACCTTAGCCTTTCGTGATGATGCAGTTAAAGTCAATCCCAAATGAGGGGAAGTCACTACAACTCCACTATCCACTAGCATTCGTGTTGGGCAGTGCACCACCCACAGAGTGCATGTTGATGATGGTGCAGCAACGAACGTAGTCCCATACTCCGTCATCAACAAGTTAGCCCTAGCAGATGAAATCGGGCCAACCAAAACCACATGTCTAAAATCCTTCAATGGATCACATGTCACAGTCAAGGGTACAATCAACTTAGCCTTTGTAGCAGGAGAGCAATTCCCCACTAGTGTAGCTTTCACTGTCATAAAGGAGATGCTAGGTTTCAACATGATTCTAGGCACGCCTTGGCTAGCTCAACTAAGGGCCATCTCCTCTCCTATCCACCAAGAAATCCACCTTCCATATGAAGGTGGTCAAGTTATCATCCATGGTGATAACGTTTCCTCTTCGACTATCCATGACATAGACATGATGCAAGTTTTGGAAGAAGAGTTTCTCAATGGTACACCTACGACAACCAACGCAGTGCTTAAGGCTAACACACCCGAACGAGTGGTTGAAGTCGAAAACCCCCCAAAGGACCCTAAACCTTGCATGCTCCCTAATCCATGCTAGTTAGGAAGCAACTACATGACCAAGACTTTCCGTTGGCTGAAAATGTGCTAGATGCTTGCCTACCTTCCACCTACCCCTTTGCCATGCATTTTTGACTTTTTTTTACATCGTACTAGCCTTTATGTTTACATTTTTCCCACTCAATTAGATCATGCATTTTGCTTTATTAACATATTCATCAATATAGTGCATTTGAAAAACATAAAACTACAAAAACACATGGCCCGAAAAGGACTTAAACTAGCATACGGCCCAGAACAGCCTAAAACTATCAGTTTTTGCATTGCTTTTCTTTCATTCATACATTCTAACTCTATGTACGGCAGGTGTCACTTGATGTTGTTTTCTTCCTAGTTGATTTTTTTGTAGGATCTCGCAGGCACGTAGCATGACCATGCATGTAACATCACACTTTGTACAAGCAAGGTAAGCATCAGTCCACTATGACTATAAACTGGCACAGAATAGTCCTGGCATCATGACTTAAAACTGATACCACAGAGTAGTCTTGGCATCATGACTTAAAACTGATACCACAGAGTAGTCTTGGCATCATGACTTAAAATTGATACCACAGAGTAGTCTTGGCATCATGACTTAAAACTGATACCACAGAGCTTTGTCTGGTATGACGCTAAACTACTACATCCGTCCACCATGACATGAAACTAGCATCTAGAGTCCACTAAGACTATAAACTAGTTTGCATCTTCACAGTCCTCTATGACTATAAACTAGCAATGCATCGTCTGCTATGACGCTAAACTGGCACCGTCCAAGGGGTTATGACACGAAACTAATCGACAACAGTCTGCTAAGACTATAAACTTGTGACATCATCAACGACCAAGCAAAACTTGAAAATATGTGTCGCTGCAATCGGTTGTTCATGTTCGACAAAGACTTACTGCATGATTTATCTCATAGGCTCTAATAAAGCTAATGTTGTTCATGATTTTGTCTACTTTGAAAATTGCACACAATGACTCCATCTCCTTGTTTAAAGTGTTTAGTTGACTATTTCATTTATGATTTTCTTGTCTTCTTGGAGTTGTGTTTGCATGATGACACCTCTAAGGCGTTCGTGCATAGATGCACCATCATGATGACAAGGTATCACGTTTTTCCTGACGCACGTAACTGGGTTAATCAATCCGTTCATAAGTACATTCTCAACTCCTAATGCATCCCCTATTTCCCCCATCATGCCCCAATAACTCCTAAGTGGTATGTTAAAATGGCTGTAGCACTTCCTCCTTGAGAGGTTAAGGCTCCATCAAAATAGAGGATTGCCTCATAGTTATCAGGTATGGTGTCTATACTATTAACATTTTCATCTAGGAATTCAGGGTTTATTGGCATTTGATCGTGCGTCGACGAGACGGTTAGTTGCATGACTATTGCTTGACCTTTTGTGGAAGATTAAGCAACATAGTGCAAGTCAAACTCTGCGATCATCGCTTTCCACCTAGCTAACCTATTTGACTCATAGATGTTATTAGTGATGGCACGAAGAACATTATCCTTGCAAATGATGTAAACCTGATTACGGAAGAGATAATGTCGCCATTTCCTCAAGGAGAAGACAAGGGTGAGGCATGATTTTTCTACGTCGTTGTATCGTTGTTCATAGGTGATTAATGCATGGCTCAGGTAATATACATGGATTTCAACTCCATCTTCACATTTTTGACAAAGCATTGATGCAATGAAGGAAGTGAAAGTTGCAAGGTAGATGTAGAAAGGTTTATCACTTTGTGGAGGATAAATAGTTGGTAGTTGAGCCAACTCTTGTTTTATGTTCTCAAACACTTCCTGGCATTTTTGAGTCCATTGGAAATGTACATTCTTTCATAATAGATGTTGCATGGAACTCAATTTATCCGTCAGTCTTTTGATAAAGTGTCTGATGAATTGCAGTCTACCTTGGAGGCCACGTAGTTCAGTGAGGTTTCTTGGTGGTTGCATATTAGTTATTGCTTTGACCTTATCGGGGTCTACCCGTATCCCTATTTCGGAGACTAGGAAACCAAGCATTTTGCCTATTTTGACACCAAAAACACATTTCTTTGGATTGAGTCTAAGGTTATATTTGAGACAATGTTTAAGCACTAAGTCTAGATCTTTTGCATGTTGTTCGATTGTTTTAGATTTGACTGTGATATCGTCAACATAATGATTGAGCATATCGAGCATGTAATCACTAAATATGTATGTCATTGCTCGCTGATATGTGGCACCTACATTTTTAAGGCCAAATGGCATCATCATATAACAGAATGTGCCCCAAGGGGTAATTAAAGGTGTCCTAAGTTGATGTTCTGGATTGATTCTTATTTGATTATAGCCCGAAAATCAGTCCATGAAGGACAATAGCACATGCCCAACAATCGTGTCAATAAGTTGATCAATGCTAGCTAACGGGAAATCATCGTTTATAGTGGCTACATTGACATCATGGAAGTCGATGCATATGCGTATACTACCATTCTTCCTAGGAACTACAACAATGTCTGATACCCAATCGGAATAATCGACGGCTCGGATGAAACCAGCTTGGTAGAGCTTTATGATTTCAGCGCGGACCGCTAATGCCACCTCAGGTCTAACTTTTCGTACTTTTTGTTTCACTAGTTTAATTTTTTTATCAAGGATAATGTTGTGTTGGACAATTCAGGGATCTAATCCTGGCATGTTAATATATGACCATGCGAATGTTTTTATGTTGTCTTTTAACACCTCGGTGATGTCATCTACGAATTACGAGTCTAGTAGGGCACTTAATTTCAATGTTCTGGTTTCGTCATTGATCGTGGTAATGGGGATTTCAACTAGAGGATCTTCGGTGATATTATTAGCTTCTAGATCTAGAGTTTTAGTCATGTTTTTAGGTCAATCTAACATTTCTTGACTGGAGGCTATTAAGTTGGTATAGGTGGATGGATTTAAATCCAAGGATTCTAGGTTGATTGCTCTTTCTACCTCCCCATATGGTCCATTGAGAGACAATGTTGAGAGGATATTCTTGGTGGCCATGTGTTTGCTCCTACGAATTTAAAACGGGAGCGGAATAAGAGACACCCTCTTGGCTAAGGAGTTACTAAATATAAGCGAACTATGTACTAACAAAAAAAATTCGGAGATGCAATGGAAGTCATGGCAGTTTAAGGCCGTACCGAGCCACATGGTAGTTTCAGGCTGTACGGGCCACATGTTGACTTTGTCATTTGGACTGAGTGCATGCATTATTTAAAATTTTTAAATTTAAAATTTTGGCTTTCAAATTCTATATTTTTAAATTTTAGAGTGAACAAAAAGGTTTCAAGGATTTTAAAGTTTTATGAATTTATGCCTTTTCCAAATGTTTATATATGTTTATTTGTTTATCATTGACTTTTCAGCACTTTCCTCATCTTTTCATAAGAAATTTTGGGTCCCATTTGGGGGATTGGAATGACAAGGAATTTTAGGCAAGCACAAGGCAAAGATGGCTTGAATAACAACATGTAATTAAAATGAGAAGAGGAACTAAAATAAAAAGGCCAAAAATGAAATAAATTACTAGGGAGAGATAGACAAGGGAATTTTGAAAAAGAAAGTCTCATTTATGTTATCATGAGCTATTGGCAATTGGAAGAACAACATGACCTACCCAGAGTGCAGCATGAGCCAGGGCGTTAGCGTTAGCATCAGCATGATCATGAAAGACAAGGGCAAGGGGAAGGCAAGCAGAGGCAAGGAAAAGAAGAAAGCAGCCTTGGCATTCGTAGAGAAGAGTAAAGAGCTCCTCCAACATCTCCCCCAAGTCAGGATTCCAACGTGGAAGAAGGCCCTGCAGAGGTAAATTCCTTGCCCCCAATTTTTTCTTTTGGTGTGTTTGCAAGTAGCATTGCCTACGGTGAGAATTTGCGGCTGGGATTTTGGGTTTTGGGATTGCAAGCTTGAATGAACGCAAGTTTGGGAAATGAGTGTGTGCGTTGGGTTTTCGATTTCCTTGGCATTCTGGCCGTAGGGTTTCTAGTTTTCTTGGGATTTCTGGGTCGTAGGGGGAGTTAGCGCGAATGCAAAGAGGACTAATTTTTTATTCGCCTACATGTGAGCTACGTCATTAGGAAGCTTCAATGTCAATCATTATCGTGGTTGCCAGTGTCTTGGGCAACGTAAGCTGCAAGCAAGGGGTTCAAGAAGGGAAGCATGAGCTACGAATTTGGGCTTTTGGGGCTTTCTTGGGATCGTGCCGTTTTTGGTTTTTCTGGGTTTTTTGGCTTTCTTAGCATGGCTTTCATAGGGTTTGTGGGTATAATGTGACTAAAAATTTTGACTTTGGAGCTAGAGTAGCGTGACCACAAAGATTTCAGATTTTTGGAGGGCAACATGATTACAAAATTTTGATTTTTAGAGGGGCAAGAATGGCCAGTATGACTGTAAATTTTTTATTTTGAAAGGGTTAATGTAACTTGACTCTTAAAATTTCAGTCCTTGGGCAGCGTGGTTTTGCAAATTTTTGAGTTTTTTTCCAAGGCAGCGTGACTCGTAAATTTTGGATTTTTTTCCCAAGACAGCATGACCTGCAAATTTTTGATTCTGGGGAACTCATCGTGACTTGCAAATTTTGGGTTTTAGACGGAACTCAGTGTGATTTGTGATTTTTGGGTTTTAGTCCTTAAGCAGCGTGACTTAGGAAAGTTTTGGCCTCCCAGGACCGCGTGACATGTGAAAATTTTGGCTTGTCAGGGCAAATGATCAGCGCGACTTTGTTGGTCAGACTTCTAGGCGGTGAGGTCGTGTGATGATACATGAGTAGAACAGTAAATTTCGAGTTATGTATTGCCCTGTTACTGCGTTGATCTGTCTACTACAAACAAAATCTAAAGATTTCATCGACGGAAGTACTTAGAGCTATTTTCAGTGGGAATGCCTAGCGTGACCTATTATGAGAACCTATAAATTTTGGGGGATTTTGGCTCCTGGGCTTTTCAAGGAGGACATGGCCAGCGTAAACGTGGGCAGGTTTCCCAATGTGACTTGGCCAATGGGGCAATGTTTGTAGGGAAGCGGTTGCAGGGAAAGCTTGACTTGGTGCGTGACTTGGTAGTGGAAACCTCAGTGTGACTTGGTCCCAGGGCCCAGCGTGACTCATTTGGAGAAGGCCTATTCCCTTTGCTGTTTTCCCTTTGGCCGCTATATGGTTGCTAAGTTCTGGATAGCGATCGTAAGCACTTAGCATGAGTGTTGAGGGAGGACTGCATGACTTTGTTGGAATAACCTTCTAGTGTGAATTACCTTTGAGAGGCTGTGGTATGAGTGTCAAGTCTTCCTATCTTTGAAAAAACAATTACTAAGATGTTCAATTATTTATATTGTTTATATCATTTATTGGTTTTTTTCTGGGATTGATGATTTAAACCTAGAGTTGCTTTGAAATTAATTTCAATGTACCCCAATAAGCATCAGGTTACACTGAATAGATGTCAATGTCCTTGTCTAATGGGGCAAAGCTAGAGATTCAAAGTATTTGTTTATGTGATTTTTGGTTTTTTTTGATTTTTCCCTATTGTTAGTTCTTGGATTTTTTACTTACCTAAGGTTTCGGTTGTACGCAGGGGACCTAAATCTTCTCTCCTCATCATTGAGCTTGTCGATGTACTTACTTGGTTTGGACCCCTTGGGCTAGACACACCTCCCTATGACATGCGAATTGGACCCCATGTAATATGGTTCCGTCCCAATGCCAGTTCATTCTTATCGTTTATACTGCAAAATTTCAATGTTTTTATATAGTCTCATCTAAATGAACAGATGTCTCGTGATATTATTGAGACCATGTTGCCCGGGTCTACGCAAGACATGCTAGCCTTCATCACTAATATCGATGAGGGACTTTTTAGAGTTGAGGGAGGCCCTGCTGATGGTCCTAGATCCACTTGTCCTTTAACTCGTGTGTGGGAGCTACCTATCTGTAGTCATTACAACGGAAGCAACACACTTTTCCTGACCCTCCATGTGCATACTTTATTTCAGAACCCACCCGAAACAATATATAAAGTGGACAAGTATGCTCATTTGTGTCTTATTTTAACTTGTGATTTCTTTTTAATTTTATGTCATCATCTAAATGTGGATGTTTTTTTCCCATGTAGGCCCCATTTTGATGAACATGGGATGTGTGATGATGATGGTGGGCTTGCTTTAATGCGCACAGTGCTAGAGACATTTATGGTGGGCCCCATTCTTCGTGTTGCAGTGTTAGACCAGACCAAGATGACCCTTGTTGACTCCCATAAACAATTTTTAAGAGCCTTTAAATGTTGCTAGGCTTGCAATTGATTACATAAGGATTGGTCTCCTAATGGGCCAATTCTTCCTCAAAGGATTGATCTTGCGCCCATCTTGCCTTTACCAGCAGATGGTAAGTGACTGCATATTAGACTCCACTTTCCTTTTTTGTTGCATCATTGTGTGTCATGTCCCTTTTCTAACTTTTCGATCTATGTTTTTCTTTTACAGCAACCATCCCCCCCGAAGAAGTTACGATTACCATAGGGCATACTGAGGCTATGCTTTTTACAAAGTATGGGGAGGTAGAGCAATCACAAAAGTGGTTACAGAAGTGAGCTTCTGATTTCATTATCGGTCGTCTCACCCAGGCTGGTTTGATAGACCTATTTACAGCCTTAACTCCTAGCGTTCCGACTGCTAAGATGGTTATGATTATTGACTCCTTCAGTGGTGATCCTTCTCATTTTACCACACGAGTTTGGAGAGTAAAGGTATCATTCCACCTAACCACTGAGTTTCTTTCCAATCTTTTTGGCGTTCCCATGAATGGTGCCACAGTAGTCGCGGACAAAGCAATTAAGGACGGATAGGTCATAAGGGAGCTTGAGCAATGGTTGGGTGTGTCTAAGGGCCCTAAGGGATTTTCCATGTGAGAGGATACCCAATCGATGGAAGTGAACTTCTTGTATCCTCTCTTTCGGGCACAGGCATTCCCCAAATCTCTTTCTCAAGGGAGAAATCTTGGGATTGAGTCTACACGTGTAATGCATGCGGTTTTGGAGCCAGGCATGTAATACAATTGGGCATAATTTCTAGGATCTGGCCTTCATGGGAAAATTATCAGGTTATGTTCAAGCATCCATGAAAAATCCCACTTCACCTTTACCTTCTTTGTGGGATACCTGTGCAAGTTCGCTGAATTCCTAGTAGTTCATGAGAATAACCACTACATTTTGAGAGATCATTCGCAATTATCCCGCCCTTGGATACGCCACTTATATAGCACCACGATTTCCCAAGACCCGCCGAAAGACATTGAGGAGTCTGTATTGGTTACTAGTGGAGGTGTGGGCAGCCGTTCTCATCATTCCCATGACAACTTGGGAATGGAATCGCCTAGGCTGCATGCATCTATTAAGAGGGTTGAACGCTTAATTAGTGAGATTGTTGGAAAGTCCAAGGCACAATTGAAAAGGAAAGAACATCTAAAGGAGCTTACTTCAGATGTGAGACCCCCAAGCACAAAGAAGATTCGGTTTATACTGTCAGTCAAGGGTAAGTGGTTTGTTTCATTGCTATATATTTGCTTTTTTGGTTTATATGCTATTGGATCTACCTATGTGCTATAGCATACTAACTTTAAGGTTTTGGTGTTATTTCAGAGGAAAGTCCAAAGAAGGAGAGAGAGGTCATGGCTCCAATACCTGAAAAGAAAAGTAAGGAGCAATCGAAGGAGGAGAAATTATTGTCCAATAAGAGGAGGAGGGGACAAGCAACTTGGGAACAAAGCTTGCGGAGGCCTTGGATGCACTTAGGCATTCAAGTGATGAAAGGGATGTCCTTGATGGTTTCTTTGACGGATCTTTGCAGCTTGGTGATCCACCTAGGCTAGACAGCGAAGGTCTTTTTGGTATGTTCCTCTTTAGCTCAATCTATATTCCGCATCTTTTGATTTTTATGTGTTCTTCTTGACTATTTTCACTATTTTGAGGTAGATGCTAAAATTCCTGAGGCACCTATATCCCGGGAAGCAGCATCAGGATTGCAGGTTCCAATTGAAGAAACCTCCCTGCTCGTCCCGCATCAACTAACCCGTTAAGGCCATGGCTTGAGATGCCTAGCAAAATGGATTTTGTTATGGGCATTGTTAATGAGGTGGTCACCCGCTTACAAGAAGCTTATACAGAACTAGGTGTGTGTACATTACATGTCATACTAAATGTCTGGTTTTACTGTGTTTCTTTGTATTTATTTTCGATCATGACTAATTTATGTGTGCACCTAAAGGCGCCAAACTCGAGTGGGATCCTTCTAAAGCTACCCACATTGATGCTCTCCCTGAATTTCCAGGGGATATTGAGCAAGTCCCAAGAAAGATTTACAATGCAGTTTCTGGTTGCGTCGTACAGAATGCCAAGATAATTTGGAGTTTAAGGCATTCGACTGAGTATCTATGGGATGAAGTTCACACACTGAAGGAGACACTAGCAAAAGAGAGAGAGGAGAAAAGGGATCTCCGATCCTGTTATGACTTTTTTGCTACTAGGTTGTCTAGTGATACCACATGGTGCTCATTCGAAATCACTTACGCACGTTATTGGACGATTTTAAACTGTAAAGTGCAAGCTACATAGGACTTAGTAGAACAAAGAGCACAAATAGATTTATTGAACAGGAAATGTTAAGATTGGAAATCCTTTGCTACCAAAGTACGGAAGTGGGGCCAAGACCAAAAGAACCACAAGCATCAGTATAAGAAATGGCTAAAGGAGGACTCAGTTGAGCATCACCAGGCAAAGATGTTCATCGATGGGTTAGGTTTGCGGCCTTCTTATGATAGGTTTATCAAGTGCACCGAGGTGGAGGGATCTCCGGAGAGAATGATTACCATCGCCTCTAGGGAGACTGCAACAGGTGTGTTCTCTCTTGAGTGCCCTACTTGGACCCCGGTGGACAAAGGCAAAGCACTCACTAGCATTGACCTTGGCTTGGAGGAGGATTGGGCAAATGTACCCGAGAAGGAATTTCTACAGTGTTTGGAGACCAACTTGGGGACTTCCTCATTTGTGAGTGTTTTATTGTGGCATCTATTTTTTTCGTATGGTTTTATTATTTTCATTATTAGTGTTGTCGTTTTTCTGATTTCTATGTTTATGATTTCCTTTATTACCTTATTTTGTTTTATTTTCTGTTTTCTGTTTGTAGGGACATGTTAATGATGGAGCTAGCCCTAGTGGAGCAGGAGCGGATGATGAAGAGGATCCTGGGGATCAGCCACATCCATGAGCTTTGCGTTAGTCAAACTTAAGCTGTTAAATGTTTTTAGATTTTTGGATGTTTGATAGAATGTATAAAGACTGATGTAATGACCTGGATTTAATTCTGGTATAAAGTGGTTGCATTCCTTCGTTACTTTGCTGTTCCATGTGTATATATATATATATATTTGTAATTTTTTATGTTTTTCATTGTTTTTCTTTGTTTTCTCGGGTATATTGTGAACATGTGCATGCAACTAAAGGTAGCATAAATTTCTAAAATGTAAAGCGAAACGTAAGGTAAATATTTGAAAAAGAAGGCAACGACCGTGCATGAATCTAAATTGTAACTTGTAACTTGTAGACAAAAATTCAATGTAAAATGATGGGAGTTCGTGAATCCGTAACTTGTTGGCTCTAGTTTAAAGCCATTTTGGGCTGGGTACATCAGTTTCAAGTCATGATGGACTGTTGCATCTATTGTTGAAGAAAGAAAGGATTACCAGTTTTGTGCCATGGTGGGCCAAAGGTAGTAACGTTTTCAGAAAGTTTTGAATAGAACTGGCCATTTCTAACCGTGGCTAGTTTAATGTCATCGTCAACGTTTCTTGGCAGTTTAACGTCATACCAGACAATCAGTAGTTTAACATCATTTTGGACATTTGGTAGTTTAATTTTGTTTATTGAGTTGCTTGTTGATCCTTTGTAGTTTAACATGTGGGATTGAGCATGTGGGTAAGATTTTATACTCACCTTCTCCTTCATCGGTGACATCAAAGGGTAATTCCGACCAAGAGACATCAGTAGGGATGGTGCCTATGTTTGTATTGTTTGGTGTTTCTTCAATTTCAGTAGGATTGGGAGTTAATGTTGGATTTATGTTTTGAGGTATGCTCATGGTTCCTTTCTTAGGCTCAACGAATTCAATTTCTAACTCTTGACCTACTTTAGGGTGTGAGGAAGTAGGTGGTACTATTGCATCCCCATATATGATGATCTCACCACCCTCCTAAGGTAGGTGGATCTCTTGATGGATTGGTGAGGATATAGCTTTAAGTAGAGCTAGCCAAGGACGTCCTAGGATCAGATTAAATCCTGGCATTTCATTAACTACTATGAATTCAGCTGATGTGGGGAATTGGTCCCCGGCTATGAAATCTAAGGTAACCATACCTTTCACTCCAACATGGGAATCACTGAAGGATTTTAGGAAAGAAGCTGTCATGAGCTGTATTTGTTCGGTAAGTCCTAGTTTTTCGATGACGGGAAAAGGTATTACAGTGGTTGTTGCACCATCATCGACATGCACCCTACGTATCTTGAAATGATTAACTCGTATCGTTATGAACATAGGGGTTGTAGTAACTTCTCCTGTTTTCTCATATAGCTTAATGTCCTTAGCGCGAAACTCTAGGGATGTAGTCTTTGATTCCTAAGGGTGCGTGGACAATACCACATGAATGGATGGTTCATCTGCAGGAAGGTCCTCACTAACAGGAACTGAAATTAACATATGCACAAGAGCTTCTCGATGTATTGGTGAAGTCATTACTAAATCATACAGACTTAAAGAAGTATTCTTTTGTTTCAAAGCTTGTGTGACCTAGGTCAATGCATTTGCTAGGTATTCACCATTTGGGGCACCCTTGTCCATAGAGATTTGGTCCATTTGACCCAACATTCGTATTTCCCGTGGAGGGGTTTTTACTGAAGATGTTGGGTTTGGGACATGACTCGTGACATTATCCTCGTTTTGATGACTTGTACTAGACTCATTAATGGGTGGACCCATGGGAACAACATTTAGCAGTGTTGGCTTTAGTGATCCCAATTTGTGTTGATGGTTTTCTCTTTCCATGCACTCTCTTGTTAGTCTATCGGCAAGACGTTCTCGTAGAGGTCGCGGGGGAATGAAGGTGGGTCGTGTATTAGGGTGTTTTGGCATCCGGATCACAAAGGGAATGGGTCGGTTTTCAGATGGTGTGGTTGTGGCTGCAATAGAAGGAGGTACACGGATGACAAATGGTTTTGGTGGTGTGGGGGATGTGTGCATGATGAATGGGTTTTGAGGATATGTTTGTGTAGGTGTATTTTCTAAAGGCCTGCGAATCACAAAAGGTTTTCACGGAACATCTTGTCTGTCTTTCACATGGATAGTATTAATCACATATGATGCATCATTACTATTGAGAGGATCCTTGTAGACTCCCATGGATTGGTTTTGGGGTCTTACTGGGTTTGCCTTGTCGAATACTACTTCACCCCTATCAATCATGCGTTGTATATCCTATTTCGACGTAAAGCGGTAATCAGTCCCATGACCACACCGTTGGTGATATTCACAAAACCTATCCAACCTAAAGCCTTTTGGAATGGGAGGTTCCTTGGCTATTTCTAAGGCTAGATTTTTGGCCAATTTACAAAATTGATCGTGTCTTTGAGAGGCCGCGGGAGACATTTGTTTATGTTGAATTAGCCCGACCTTTAGAAGTTGATCAAGAAATTGTGAAGGCTTCATGGGCAATGGTGTGTATTGAGTGGGGTCTTTTCTTTTGAATGTACGGGCATGACTTGTGTCGTTGTTTCTATTTGAGGAATTTTGGGGTGTAGGAGTGGGTGTGTGATGAGTGGTAAGGTACCCCTACACTCAACCATATGAAACGAGCATCGCACACGCGATCCGATCGAACTCCGCAGATGGACTAGTTGTGGTATCTAGATAGTTAGCCTTAGGCCACAGTTCGTTGTCTTCCCACCTAGACTAGTATTGCATTTGTCACATATCATTCAGTCCAGATGAGGTGTATGATGTGTTTCCTAATCTATGCTACTCCTGAAGGCAGTGGAAAATAATATTTAACTAAGCTAAGCTAGGAGGAAAAAGGTAAGAAAAACTAATCTAGCCTAAGTGCGACGAGCAATCGATTCCTTGATCACCCGTCCCCATCTTGGACCTCGTGCACGACTACCACTGGGACTACCAAGCGTAGATCCTTGGTACGCCACTGGGATTACCAAGCGCAGATCCCAAATATGCCATTAGGTTACCAAGCGTAGATCCTAGCTACACCACTGGGCTACCAAGTAGTCACACTTAAATGCTCGTAATCAAGTCGTACTTGTTCCGTGTTCTAGGAGTTTAAGGGTGAGAGAGAGAAAATAGTAAATAACATTAAATAAATAACAAAGTGAATGCTACAATGATGAAGTAATCTCAATCTTTATTGCTGGTCATGTGTGTGTTCAAGTACAGCACACTCAAATAAAGACACCGTACAATTACATTCACCACACTATGGGCACACACGGGAAAAAAATCTAACTCTGGAGGGATAAAACTACCAGAGCTTCGCCACTCTAAAACTAGGATTTCCAAACAATGGAATGCCACCTCTTATTTATAGACATTGCGGCGGACTGCAATATCGCGTATGCGATATCGTAGGGAAGACGCGATATCGCGGCCTATGCGAATCACGTCTCATCATACCCCCACAATTGAATAAAAACTCATCCTCGAGTTACAAGGAGAAAAAGCTTCATTGATTACACAATGGATAGGTATGGGATTATTAACTAGAAAAAGAAATTGGCTAATGTTGCAGTGTGGGAAAACACAACACAGAGAAAAAATACTACAACTACAAAAATGTGGAACTTATGTAGCTCCTGGTGGCTGTGGCTCCTCCATGGGTGCTTTCCCCTTGTCACGTGCTCCAAGCTTGGAAGGTTGACGATAATGAAGAATGGCCTGGAGCTTCTCCACTTTGGTCCAAGGATCTTGTGTCGTCCATGCTAATGTTCTGATGTTTGACGGAGTCGGCACCTCCCACAAACAGGGTAGTTGCGAGAACATTTGATTAGCTTTGATGTACCATGTTGCGAACACCTGTTGTTCCTCTTCATAGGCTCTGGCTTTGTCTTTGTATTCATGAAGCTCTATTAGCCATCGAGCCAAGTCGGTTGCAACGTCTTTCTGTCCCTGGTAGCTTTCTTTTACCACTGCAAGTTCAGAATTTGCGACATCTAGTTTCTCAGCCAACTTCTTGCGCTCTACAAATTCTGCTTCATATTTGATATGGGTGGAAGCTACCTACTACTCGAGCTCTAACCTTAGGCATCCTACTGTTAACATGGCCAGGTTGGCATATCTAAGGTTTGCCAACTCCATGTATTGAATTAAGTCTTGGATCTGCAGGTCCCGGTTCTTAATTTTCCCTTGGTGGGCGAAGGCATAAGTGTCCAATATGGCCCTCCAATCAATGTGCTGAGCACTGATGTTGTTTATTTGAGCCTTGGCCATATGGATCTCCTTCTCCAGGATTTGTTTGTACATCCCCACCTGATCACAGAAATGCTCCTTCAGCTTCTCGTGTCGTTTAGCCTCATTCTGCCACGCGCTTATCTCTATGGCTAATTTTTGATGAACAACGCGTACCTCCTCCATTGAGAGGGTTCAATTTTCTCTGGCTAAATAGCTTACAACTCGGTTGACCCGAATGAACTCGGTTATCTACAACCAACTGCTTATTCTCTTCTTCTAAGGCCTTGAGTGCCTTAAGATGCGCATGAGTTTGCGCTTGAGCTGCGGAGACATCCCAAGTGGCCGTCTCCTTTTCTTCTGCCACCTTCTTATTTTCTGCAATTAGCTTTGTTAATTGCTTGGTTCTGAAATATTCCAGCTGGTTTGCGGAAACAAATTGCAAAGGGTCCCGCTGTGCTGCTTGTAAGGCTACAAGCTGCTCTTGTAATTTCTGCACTTTAGCTTCAACATGCTCTGCCCTTACTTCGGACATGATCAGCTTCCCCTTTGTGGAAATGAGGTTTGATTGAATTGCTATTACATCCTTGAGGATGTTAAACAGAGACGTCAAAACTTGTCCTGTTTGAAGCAATCTGTCCAATGCATCCTCATGTTATGTAGGAGTCATTGAGGTTCCGGCAAGAGTTTGAGCATCCCGTGCTCCTAAAAGATCTACCGGTGGCACAACAGGTACATTGAAAGATTCTTTGATGTGGTCAATGATGACTTCAGCAGCTTCCGCGGCATCCTGGTGTTGCATGACCACGATAGTGGCCCCTTTACCAGTCTCTAACTACACTTGAAAAGATGTCGCGTTTCCAGAGATCTGTTGTGACCATCTACTTTCCCCTCCTCCTGTTTGGATGGATAATTCATCCCTTGTGTGATCTAATAAAATAGTAGGCTAGTCGGCATCATCGATGACGTGGAAGAGATTTGCGCCATCACGACTTCCCCAACTAACCATCTCGGCAATGGTCCTAAGATGGCTCATCAACGACTTGTAGTCTTGCGACAACGACGGCTAATCCTGGCCTATGCTGGGTCCTGCTTCTTGTTGTTGGTTGGGTCCTGCAAGTTGAGTTGCAGGTGATCCAGTCATCTGTTCTTCTTCTTCATCTAGTCCCAGCTCTTTGCCAGTGCTCTTTCTTGGAGCTGGTGCCGTTAATAACTTAGCATATGAAGCATTCTGGGCCTTTCGGAGGACGTCATTTGTGTATCCCCGAATACCAGCCCGTCGGCACAGTTTTCTGATAAGGTAAGGAAAAGGCAACGCCATCTTCCTTGACTTCCATTTTTTGAATCGCCTTAGGATCTCCATCAAATATAAATGGGGAAGGTTAGCGTTAACCTTTCCCATCAACACTGCACATCCCCTTATCGCATACGTAGATATTCTTTTCAAACCTTTTATAGGGAAGAGGTGATAGGTTCCGATTTTGAAATAAACCCGCTCTTCCGTCGTCAATTCTCCAAAAGTTTTATCTCTGCCATAAGCCTTCTCTAACCAATCCTTTCGCACATCAGGGTCTGATCGGGTAGATAACCAAGCAACATGGGGACCTGAATTCGAAAGGTTTAACACTTCCAAGATTGCCTACATAGAAAATTCTATTGTCACACCACAAATGTTAACCGTGGTGCCTTGCTCCTTATTGTGCCAGAACAGGTACATTTCACCTAAGTACCAAGCACTGTNTTGCTCCTTATTGTGCCAGAACAGGTACATTTCACCTAAGTACCAAGCACTGCACTCAAAGATGACAGGCCATAAGGGAGACCCTTTAAGGTGATCCCTAACAGCCTCAGGAGCAAACTCACTGAAAGGTTCGAAGTTAAGTTCCACGATCACTATAGCAACTATGGACTTCGTATGGATAGCCTAAACACATTCCGGGGGCAACGTGAGTTGTTGTCCCGGTTCAAGCGCAGCAGCAGCTCCTCTTTCTGCCTGCCCGGACTATCTTGTAGGAGGTTCTTCTTGATGGATGCTGAATGATTGCACCTCCTGTTCTGCATGTTGTCTGGCAAGGAACCATCTTCCACCTCTTCGAGGTTGTTTCGCTTCACCTTGAGCAGGACCCTCTCGCTGTGCACGTTTCGGGGCCATCTGCAATCACACGGGCCAAACGTTAGTAAGGTTGTTTTCAGAATCAAGTTATATATTACTACATGCCTTTAATTAAAGATCTTATGTTATCGTGTGATCGTGCCTGAAAATTATGATAATAGGTCCTATGGCTTAGGTGGGTTTCATTTTAATCTCCCGGTGTACCTAAGGTCATATGATTTTGGCACAATTTTTCTAAGTGTTAGTATTAATTACCCTAATTGATGTCCTTTGGGCAATGACAAATTTCAAAAAATTTAGGTGCTTTTCGGCAAGTGTCTCTCCCCCATGACTAAACTGAACACTCCGGGTTCAAGCAGATTCAAACGGAATTAAAATCGAAGCACCAGCGCGTGAGATATGAGTGAAAAAGCGAGGGTCACACAATCGCAAGTCGTAGAGAAAAATTTCAAAAATCCTGCGTAAATGGCAAAATGATGCTAAGTGTTGCGGTGGGGGTTCCTATTTATAGATAAATAGGACGCGATATCGCGTATGGTACATCGCGTACGCGATATCACGTGGGACGCGATATCGCGTACGTGATATCTCGTCCCCAGTGATGTGGGACACATGAAAAATACCAAATTTTGAATTATGTTCTTGAAATTAATGGTGTAAAATGAGGACATTGTCAAATATTAAGATATCCTAGGGTAATTTCATTAATTAGAGAGGCACACTTAATGAGAATGATGTGAATTTCGCAATTAAAAATTTTGCAGTTATGAAGAAAAGAGAATGTAATGATACATTGGAACGTTTAAATGATAGAGGGATAATAATGAGGAAAGAAAATTATGAAAAATTAAGCTGAGGGTAAGAAATTGTGTGTTTGAGCTAGAGAATTAGTGAAGATTACGAAAAATTACACAAGTGGATCCTCCCCAAAGCAGGTTTCAACCTATTATGCCCTTGTGTAACCACACTTAAAGTGTCCATGGGCACTAGAAGGATTAAATGTAATCTGCACTAACTCCACAAAACACACACATGTAATTATCACCAAAATGAGATGAAAATTCTATGCTACACGGAACACGAGCTACAATTACATGAACAATGAGATGAAATGAAGTATAGAAAGGGATCGTAGAGATTGGGACATGAGGTAGCTGACCCAGGGCACAATGAATCCTGCGTGTAAAGCATGATTAAGGTGTCATTAACCCATCGTTCCAAAATCAGGACCAAGTTCATCCTTCTAATCAGTGACATCGCATTGTTTCATCCCATGGTGAACAACTATGAGAGTACCATAACAACAAGGCGTACGATCACTTGGCGTTTAGTACAAGGGAGGAGTGATTTTTGCTTTATGGCACTTCTTTTTTCTTTTCTTCTTCTCTTTTTTTTTCACTTTACTGAATCCAAAGAAGCTGCCAATGTTCAGGCATGGGTGCATATCTTTCCAGTGGGACCCCTTGGAACAGCGTTTGAATTTTGAGTGCCCTTTTGATTACTCTTACTCCCATTTTTCATTAGATCTACAAGGATCTTAGTACAACCATATTGCATGATAACTTCCATAGATGTCACCAAAGAGAATCCACAAGTCCCCTTGATGTCACACCCTAATCATTCCCTCTTGGTCCATCCTTCTTCATTTTGGGTACAATGAACACAAAATTAATTTTAAGTTTTTAGAAATTTCAAGAATATCACTGTACCCTCGAACAGAACCTCTTTATTTATAGAGTGGATGAGTGGGTGTAATGGGCTCACTGTTCCAAATAATTGATCACTCATGACTTAATAACATAAAACACACCTCAACCAATGAACCACATGAGTGTTTTATTTGTAAATGAGATTACTTACAAAAACATGAAAATACAAACACACAAAAAGATAAAACAATAAAAAGATAAAACAAAAAGTTTAAAAATGAAAAACTGGAAAACAAAAAGTTGTAAAATCAAAGAAAATGAAAAATATTTATTAATCCTGCTTGTTATTGAAATGGGGGGTATCCCCCATCACTAATTGGTTGAGTATGGGAAGGATTAATAAATGAAAAATAAGGATCCTTGCATGTTGGAAGTATTGGAATCGGTCCATACTTATCCCCTTGGATTTCACACACTTCATAATAACCATAGTGGGGCACTTCATACGATGTAGTTCCCGAATAACAAGTTGACCCACTATGATGTTTAGGACCATTATATGGTATGCAAGGATTGGGATGATGCCTCCCATGGTTGTGTTCATTGGGCTATATGGTTGTTGGAGTGTTAGTTGGTGGCCCTGATGAAGTTACATGAGGTGTTGGGTTCGAAGGTAAGGGTGCACCACATTGTTGGACTTGTGCTGAGTTGGAAGGTGCAGTGGCCTCAGAATTGTGTTATCCCTTCCTACAACGGTGTTTAAAGAAAAGACGCTTTTGATGTTGAGGAGGCTCTTCATTGCTATTAGTAGCAGTAGCACAAGTTTTG
Organism: Gnetum montanum; assembly: GCA_015680685.1. NCBI lineage: Eukaryota > Viridiplantae > Streptophyta > Gnetopsida > Gnetales > Gnetaceae > Gnetum > Gnetum montanum. The sequence goes on along the minus strand of MNCI01005642.1, from coordinate 44,313 downwards.
TTCGTAGGTTGTTGCTGTGACACAAACACCTTAGGAACAGTTGGTGGCATTGTGGAAGGAGGGAAAGGATAAGAATGTTGAAAGTTAGGAGCACTGTAAGGTGCGCAAGGTGGTGGTTGTGTTGGAGGTATGGGCTGATAGTATTGTGGAGAATGGTATTATGGTGAGATAGAGTAGGTTGGCCCAATTGAAGAAATAGGGTGTTGAACATGATAAGCATTTAGATTTGGATGGTATGAAGGGTGCCTCTAGTCTAAGGGTAGATTCCCCCACGACTGGGATTGTTGCCACTGTGATCGAACACAGTATCTCTGTATGAACTCTGGATGTAACGTGTTTCCCCAATGCTCATGTAGATGTAACAATATTGGGAATTGGCCCTTGGGGTGATCGTACATGCATATGTTGCATTCATACATATGATTAGCAGTTGAGCACTTATTCCCTTTATTCTTTTTCTTTGAATGCCTATTATTTTTTCCTACCTCTTGGGTTGTCAAAACTCTATCCCCAATGATGTTGATATATTCTCCACATTTTTGATTCATCCATTCCAACATCTTATTGATCTTTGCCTCAGCTTCTTCTAACGATTGTTGTATTGGCAAAGATGATGTTTCCACCTTGAGATTTGTTGATTTCTCCTTGTTATGATCATGGACCTTTGTTGAGTTAATATTTTGGTCCCGTTGATGTTTTTCAACACTCTCCCATGTAGCTATTTCTCCTTCTTCTTTTGCTACCCGCTTAATAAGCTCTTGGATTTGATGGGTTCGTAGTTTGTATAGTTGACCTCGGGCATACGTTCCTAAGGTCTCTCTTGTTTCATTACGTAGCCCATCAATGATATGGTACATTAGCCTTTCCTCGGAAAACCCATGGCCTGGACAGTTGTTTAACAGTGAATAATATCTTTCTAAGGCCATGTCCAAGGGTTCATGTTTTTCTTGTTTCCATCCTTGGATTTGTTTCCTCAAGGCTGACACTCTTGCGTAGGTTTGATATTTTTCGTTAAAGACCTCTACCATTGTTGACCAGCGTCGTATTGAATTTGGTTTTAACGATCTATACCATACTTTAGCTTGGTCAACGAGTGTCATAGGAAAGAGCTTCAGTTTTTGCCAACTGTTATCAATGTTATTCCATGTGCAGGCATCGTAGAAGGCTAGTAAATGTTGATGCGGATCTAAGTCATAGCCTCCTGAAAATTTGGGAAAGTTGTTTAAATCGAGCCTGGGTAGTCGGCTCTCTTTACGATGCCTACGTGAGATTCGAACAGCCTCTTGTATTTGCGTTAAGCTTGTAGTGGCCAGTGGGGGTTCATCGTCATCGGGTAAGTTAGGCTTTCGTGTGTTGTGATGACGTTGTTTTTGTTCATTCTTATAGGAAACTCCCACTTCAGGTTGTATACTCCAATCTTCATCGTCATATAGCTCATTGGTTCTCCAATGAACTTCCTCACTAAGTGTGGCTTTATTATCATCTTGTAGGAGAGGCATTGTTGTGTGTGAATTTATGTGACTTTTCATAATTTCTTCTTTTTAAGAGATATATTGTTAAGTCCTTTACAGCGACCTTGTATGATATAACTAATCTAGATAACTAGCACCATCCCCAGCAACGGTGCCAATGATGAGTGACGAGGTACCCCTACACTCAACCATACGAAACGAGCGTCGCATGCGCGATCCGGTCAAACTTCACAGATGGACTAGTTGTGGCATCTAGATAATTAGACTTAGGCCGCAGTTCATTGTCTTCCCACCTAGACTAGTATTGCATTTGTCACATATCATTCAGTCCAGATGAGGTGTATGATGTGTTTCCTAATCTATGCTACTCCTGAAGGCAGTGGAAAATAATATTTAACTAAGCTAAGCTAGGAGGAAAAGGGTAAGAAAATCTAATCTAGCCTAAGTGCGACAAGCATCTGATTCCTTGATCAACCGTACACATCTTGGACCTCGTGCATGACTACCACTGGGACTACCAAGCGTAGATCCTAGGTACGCCACTGGGATTACCAAGCGCAGATCCCAAATATGCCACTGGGTTACCAAGCGTAGATCCTAGCTACACCACTGGGCTACCAAGCAGTCACACTTAAATGCTCGTAATCAAGTCGTACTCGTTCCGTGTTTTAGGAGTTTAAGGATGAGAGAGAGAAAAAAGTAAATAACATTAAATAAATAACAAATAAATAAATAATAAAGTGAATGCTGTAATGATGAAGTAATCTTGATCTTTATTGCCAGTCATGTGCGTGTCCAAGTACGACACACTCGAATAAAGACACTGTACAATTACATTCACCACACTGCGGGCAGACACGGGAAAAAAATCTAACTTTGGAGGGATCAAACTACCAGAGCTTCGCCACTCTAAAACTGGGATTCCCAAACAAGGGAATGCTGCCTCTTATTTATAGACATTGCGGTGGACTACGATATCGCGTACGCGATATCATAGGGATGATGCAATATCGCGTACGTGATATCGCAGGGCATGCGATATCACGGCGAACGCAATATCGTGTACGCGATATCACAGCCTATGCAAATCGCGTCTCATCAGTGTGTTTCTTTCATAGCTGTTTGGGACAGTAGGTTGCTTTCCTTTTTGTCCTGGATGACTAGGTTGGGTTATTTCGGCCACTGTTGCTACCGTTGTTTTGGATTGATCTTTCCTGGTATGTTGGCTCCTAAAGGTTGAGTAGGCTGGGTTATTACTTTTTTGTGTCGCCTCTTCTATGTCTTTGATTTGCACGAATGCTTGGTTCAATATGCCAGCTTTCAGGTAGTAAATTTTTGACTTAATAAAGTCATTCACAGCCACCTTAAGGATGGTAAGCAGAAATGTTTCAAGGATGGGTTCGTGAAGTTCATTTAAGGCTGCACTCCACCTTTGGATAAATTTCTGTGCTAGCTCTAATAGTGCTTTTTTAATTTGGATCAAGCTATCTAACGTGGCTTCAAGTTTTAGATTGTACTTGAAATGGGTGACAAACTGGTGCAACAAATCCTCTAGAGAAGATATGGAGCTACGGGGTAAAGCTCAGTACTAGTCTAAGGCTTTTCCAGTTAAGGACATAGCAAACACACGCACAATTACATGGGGCCATGCCTGAAGCAAAAGACTTTCTGTTCGAAATGTCATTAGGTGGGCATTTGGGTCTCCCTCTCCATCGTATTTGGTCAGCTATGGTAACGAAACTTCCTTTGGCAAGGTTAAGGGTGGAACTAAGGGGTCAATTGGGTCATCTTGATAGAAATCTAGTACCTTGACTTCCTCAGTGTTCACAATTTTAAGGCATTTTAATTCTTCTACCAACGAGTGCATCATTCTTTGTGTGTCTACCCATTCTTGGGCGGTAGGCAAACCAGTGGATTGAGCGGATTGTGGATGATAATGGTTCAATTGTTGCATTGTTTATGGAAAGAGAGGTTATTGGGCTAACGTTTGATGCGGTGGGATGGTATTTGGGACTGAGACTACAGCTGGTGGAACCCACTGCATGACCACAAGTTGTGAAGTAACACCCTGAATGTGTTTGGTTGGAGTAATCAATGGTGCTCCATGGATCTGCACCTGAGGTATGTAATGGGTGGATGTGGAAGCTAGTATGACTGATGGCATCCCAATTACTTGAGGTCGAAGTATTGACCCTGCGTTAGTTTGGGGAGGGAGTTGTTGGGACTGTACTTGCAGGGGTATGATGGAAGTGGACACATTAGAGTGAATATTATTGAGCACAAAGAAGATAGCAATAGAAGCAGGTACCTCTTGTCGGAAGACTGGTGCTCGAGTGTTTGCAGATGAAGGAGGGAGCACAATTTCTTCTAGAAAATGGTGGAATAATGGGTTTGTATAGGCATGGGGACTGAGAGTGTGGTAGGAATCTCCATGTTCAGATTGGGATGTAAAGTTATCTTCCTAATCTTGAGGCTCTATTGGAGGTAGCTATAAGGCCTGAGTTCTAGCCATAAGAAGCTGTGATATGAGTTTATGATGGTTTTCAGATAGCGGGATTATGTCAAATGCTAAAGGGATGAACTCACATCCTCCTTTGTGGATAAATCCATATTCTCGCTTCGCTTCCCTCTCTATATGATCGATAGGTAGGTTGGCTTGAATTTTGACACAGATGAAGTTATACTGTTCAGGTGTAAGAGTTACATAGGTAGGGCCTTTGCCCTATAGCTTGAGCGACTAGCGTGTAAGGCCTTGGGGGTTTACCTGTTAAATAAAAGTTATGGATTCCGTGGCTGTCACAGGGTTCGAGGTTTCAACCCCAAAGTCTGAGATCGGTAGCGTTGCTGGGTTGGTCTGGAAAGATTCCATAATGAACCTGAGTAAATTGGGCTAGACGAGTTGATCGTGGGCGACCGCAGTATGACTAATAACAGTGTGACTCACTACATGAGAAGTAGATGCGGCGTGACAAACAACGTATCACCAAAAAGTAGCGTGTCCTGACAAGCAGCATAACCAATAGGCAACGTATCCTAACAAGCAGCGTAACCAATAGGCAGCGTGTCCTGACAAGCATCGTAACCAACAGGCAATGTGGCGTGACAGGCGTCTGCAGCGTGAGAGACAGAGTAGCGACATGAGTAGACTACAGCATGAGTACTACAGCGTAAGGGAAGATGGACAAGATGGGTGAGTTAAGCTAGTGTGTGTAAACTCGCTAGGCTTTAATTAACACTTTGTTTAGACAGGTAGTGTGGTCAACGTTTTGACAGACAACAAACAAGTCAGGCCCTCCTTCTAGCGCCAATTTACTATACTGACCTAAATCGTCGATGCAAGGCTGGAATGAAAAAACAAACACTGAAAGATTGTCGGGTAGACACACCTGACCCTGCCTTCGCATGAGGGAGAGCTAGAAAAGGAAATGAAGGCAGAGTGCCTTGGATGGTATGCACGCAAATCAACCAAGGACTTCCCTGCGTGTAAACTCCAGCTTGTGCTGGGTTATCGTAAACTAACGTTCGAAATGTAAATGACAGCGCACGAAATTTAAATAGAACGTATGCAGAAATATATTGTAAACTGAGCATAAACAAAGTAAACAATATAAATGGCAGGCAATAATGAACTGTATTGTATTGTTTAAATAAGAATGTGCACTGATCAAAGCGTAGCTACGCGTATGGATGGCAGGTCAAGCACTAAGCCCCAGGATGATGTCTGAAGTGTTCGAATGCTAAGAGTCAAGTGTGTCTAAGCGTCCTAAGCTTCTGGTCGATACTTCCCAAGCTACCAACCTTCAAAATTGCCGACCCCATTTATGTGAATTGATAGGGTATTTATAGGATTGGGCCGGGCTCAGGCATGGAATTCATGAATGGAATCAACGGTTGGGGGATGAGAGGAAAACGAATGAAGTGACACGTCTCCGGTGGACAGTTGTGCATGAGTTGGATGTGTGTCGGCAAGCTACGTTCTTGACCAGGTACATTGCATTTTACAATTCGTGGGTTACTATGAGGGCTTGACATGCCCACAAAAGAAGAAAATTTACAAAGAAAATCAAAGAGATTGATTTCGGCTCGCTTGAAAATTTTTGGTCCCTGAATCAACTGCTGTAGGATGTCAATTTGAAGGGTTCTGTGGCTATTTGAGGTTTTTCTATTTTGCCAGAGCCTCCAGCATGAGCTGAGTTGAGCTTCAGCATGAGTTCATTTGTGTTTATGCTGCACTCACACCCAGCGTGACCTCCAGCGTGAGTCCCAGCATGCCAGCGTGTGTACGCTGCACTCACACCCAACATGGCCCTCAACGTGAGTGAGGGAAATGAGACCTTTTGACATCAAATTTGAATTTCGAAGCCTGATTCTTGAAGTGTGGCTGCTGCCTGCCTTGTGACCTTGAGGGTGATCTAGTGGAATGTGGAATTTTTAACTTGTATGTGTTTGGTTTTGAGTCACTTGGAGTAGGTCATGCTGGAGGTCACGCTGGCCGTGAGTGCAGCGTGACCTGTAGAAACTACAATTTCTGAACATTGAAAATGAATTCTCAAAAGGCTGGAGTCTGAAGTTGGAGATTGTCAATGCTGAGCCTGAGGATGGCCTGCACGTTCGAAACCAAGTCATTTCAACTTAGTTTGGAGGGTGTGAGGATGAGTTCCATGCCTTAGGCTAGTTTTGACTCCCGAATGCTGGGGAGGGCTTAGGTTGTCCTCGTTTCAAAGTGCTAGGCCAAAATTAGTGGTGTTTTAGGGTGTGTTGTGAATCCTCGTGTGTTTTTTTTTTGAATTTTTTCGATAAGGACCACACCATGCAAGGTCGAATTGCCCAATGACTTCCTTGTAGAGAAGGACATGGAGTGGTAGGAAATCTGTAAGGACACACCGACAACCCAGGGGACAAAGAGGGCAACGAATGTTGCATTCCCCTTGAAGTCACACCCGATTCAAACCATTGGGTCATCCCCAAGTCTGGGAACTACACAAGTCACGCATTAATTACAATGTTTTTACGTGAAGGGGTTGCATGTTCCTAAAGGAAGGAAAACCATGGAGTGGGTGGATAAGTGGATGACGTGGACTCACTACCGATTTTATGAGATGAAAAATAGATGTAAAGTCCAAGAACAACAAATGTGAGGGCGGGAACAAGATAAACTAGGTGGACTATTTCACGCGACCCATCGCAACAAAAACCATCCACGCCAGACACTTAACAACAATAAGACAACTTATTAGCAAACAATTGAAAATTAAACACACACATATGCATAGATAAACAACAAAGAAAATGGAAAAATAATTTAAGAAAGGAAAAATTAGCAAGAATTTGCAAACATATGAATGATGTTGAAAAACAAAAAAAGTGTAAAACAAAAAATTTCAAAAAGAGTGAGGGGTGTAGTGGAATGGATTAGCATGGGCGACGGTCTCCCCCTTGACTGGGTGGAAAGGAGGAGACGCGAAAGATGGAACGAGGTTGTCCTGGTGATGATGAGGTGGTAGCACTGGTTAGGTGGAGCTCACGAAAAGGTTTCAGTTGTTGTTGGTTGACCAACTGCGTTCTTGTGGGGTCCTCAGGTTTGTGGATAAGCAAGGCCTAGATGGAAAGGTTTTAGAGACAATGTAAGGTCCCTCCTACAGTGTTTGAAACTTGGTCGATTGTGATACATGTGTGGGTTTCCAATACAACACCTTGTCTCCACGTCTGAATGTAACCTTTCGAATCCTAAGATCATGTCATTTTTTATTGTAGGCCTTGTGGATCTCATTTGAAGACAAGGCCACTAATCGATTCTCATCTAGCACACTTAAGTTGATAAGTCATTCACGTTGTCCTAGCGGTAGGTCAAGGCCTAAGTCACTGGCCGTGGATAGTGTCTGGAGTTCTACCTGGATTGGAAGTTTTGGTAGCTTACTGTACACTAACTCATAGGTAGAGTACCCTATAGGAAGTTTCCAGGTGGAGTGATAGGCCCAAAGGGCATCATTGAGTTTGGTGCTCCAATCCCTCCTATATTTGCTGATAGTTCGAGTAAGGATCTTGGTGATCTCCCTATTGGTGTCTTCAGCTTGCCCATTGGCTTGGGGGTGGTAAGGTGTGGTAAATTTATGGGTGACCCCCAAGTGTTGCATGAGTTTTTGAAAAGTGACACCTGTGAAATGAGTGTCATTATTTGAGATGAGTGCACGTAGCACTCCAAACTTGTTGACGATTTGTTGTTGGACAAATCGTGCGACAATGTTTGAAGAACAGTCAACGACGGCTGTCGCCTTTGCCCACTTTGTGCAGTAGTCCACCACTACAATGATGTACGCCTTTCCATTGGATAGGGGTGTGATGGGCCCCATGAAGTCGATGCCCCAAATGTCAAAGGGCTCCAGTGGTTGGATCCACTGTTGAGGTCCCTCCAACCGTGTAGTCATCCCATCATCTCTCTAGCATCGTTCGCAGGAGTGGGCAAACCATTGTGCATCCCTAAAGATTGTGTGCCAGTAATATCCTGCAAGCATAATCTTAATGGTTGTACGACGTCCAACATAGTGGCCCCCACAAGGACCCTCGTGAGCATATTGGAGGACGCGCAGCATATCGTCATCAGGGACACACCATCGAACCAGGCCATCTGCACATACCTTGTAAAGGTGGCCATTGATTTCCATGAAGTGCTTGGCCTTATGGAGAAACTGTTGTTTCTGCCGATGGTTCCACTCCTTTGGAAATTATTGAATGGTGAGGTAGGTGAGGATGTGGTTGAACCAAGGTAATTCCTTGGGTACCTGCGAATCGACTGCACCTGCGAAGAGGAGTTCATCTAGAAATTTCTCGGAGAGGGGCTCCTCCTCTTCTGTGTCATCCCATTGTAACCAAGACAAGTGATCAGCAACCACATTCTTGGTTCCCTTCCAGTCTACCATGGTGAGGTCAAATTCTTGAAGAATCACCAGCCACCGGATGATGCGGGGGCTCACCGTTGGTTTGTTCATCAAGAACTGGATAGCACTGTGGTCAGTATGCACAACAACCTTGTATTCGAGCACATAGTGTCAGAATTTTTCCAAGACAAACATCATCACCATCAACTTCTTTTCGGTGGTGGTGTAGTTAAGCTGAGCACCCACCATGCTACAGCTTAGACAATGGATATAGTATGGATGTTTTTTATCATCACACTGTGTAAGCATAGCTCCCAAGGCATAATTAGATGCATCTATCATGATGTGGAAGGTCCTGGACCCATCAGGTGCCCATAGAATTGGAGTCTCCACAAGTTTCTGTTTAAGCAATTGGAATGTAGATTGACATTCCTTGGTCCAGATGAACGGAGCATCTTTCTTTGTGAGTTCTACCAATGGCTTGGTGATCTTCGAGAAATTTTCAATGAAGCACCGATAGTAACCAGTGTGGCCAAGGAATGACCACACATCTTTTACAGTGCTTGGTTGTCAAGTGATTCCTTGGATGACCCTGATCTTTTCAGGATCTACGCTAATCCCTATCTGAAAGATATGATGCCCCAAAACAATGCCTTCTTGGACCATTAAATGGCTTTTCTGCCAATTGAGCCATAGATTAGTGTCTACACACCTCTTCAGAACTTGCTCAAGGCGGTCCAAGGCTTGCTCAAACGTGGCCCCATAGGTAGAGAATTCATCCATGAAGACCTCTACCCCATTGCCAATTTGCTGCTGGAAGATGCTAAGGACAAGGCATTGGAAAGTGGCAGGCGCATTACACAGGCCAAAAGGCATCTTCTTGTATGTGAAAGTCCCTCATGGACTTGTGAAAGTTATTTTGGCCTGATCCTCTGGTGCAATTTAGATTTGGTTATAACCACTATAACCATCCAAAAAGCTGTAATAACGGTGCCATGCAATGATGTCCAACACTGGTCCACAAATGGGAGTGGAAAGTGATCCTTAAAGGTAGCCATGTTGAGCAATCGGAAATCTATACAGATCCTCCATTTGCCACCCTTCTTTGGCACAATAATGAGTGGGCTGACCCATTCGCTATCGACGATGGAATAGATGAACCCTGTCTTTAGCAACTGCTCAATTTCATCTTTGATGACTTGCTTCAATTTGGGGTTCAACCACCTTTGTGGTTAACATCGTGGCTTCATGGAGGGGTCAATAAAATCCGATGTTGGTAGACCCTGGGATCAACTCCGGTTAGCTCAAGATATGACCATGCAAATGAGCATCCCATTTGTTCACCACCTTTAGCAACTTTTTCTTTTGTTCAGGAGCAAGGGTGGCATTGATAATTACCAGCTTCCCATTTTGCAAAAATGCATATTCTAAGTGGGCCGGTAAGGACTTGAGCTCCATGGGCTCTGGTTTGAAGCTTTCAGGGATTTGCAGCTTTCCCCAATCATCATGGTCATCAACAGTGGAGACTTGTTGATGAACCTCTTCCATTTCATCCATGCTTTCTACATAGGCTCGTGAAAGCCCCTTAGATGGTTCCATGCATAATGTGTTGCTAACTGGATCAACTATCAGCCACTGGGTGCCTTCTTGATTGGTGGCTGCTGCGTACAAGCATTGTTGAACTAGTGATTCTTCGGTACACCAACTACATGCTTGAATGGATGTTCGCTTCACGGACCATAACTGCTGCACACAGTTGCACCCTGAGTCACTGTACCCGATGCATGGAATGAGCTTATTCTCGATCTTTCCAAAAGGATTTTCCTTTGAAATTTTAAGGAAAAGATCTCGGAGTCCTTGTCTTGCATCTATCGTGCTCAGCCAGGCTCTTCCCATTATGATAGGAAAGTTTCCCTTGCAATTCTCCACACGGATGATAAGGAAATCAGTAGGATAAGACCACCCACAAATGGTGGTCACAATGTCTTCTACCAATCCCAAGGGAATAGTGATGGATTGGTCTGCTAGCTCAAGCCGAATGTTGCTCTTCTTTAACGAGGGTAGGTTCGAATTCTTGTACATGTCATGAGAGATCAAATTGACTCCTGACCCCGAATTCAGAAGGGCTTTACATGGCTTATTTCCTGCCACCTAAAGATAGATGAGGGGACTTCCCAAATTAGTTAATTTTCGGGAAACGTGACCTGCCTTTATCCAGTTAATCATGGCATGCGTGAGCATGACCATTTGTATGTTGGAGGGCATTTGGTTTGAAGGCTGCTAGAGCAATGGCATGTGGAGGTGGTTTGAAGTTCAGAGGCACCAGCCACAGGTGGGTGCGAGGGTGTGCTTACATTATTGGGCTGGAAGAAGGGACGTTTCTGTGGCTTGGCTTCCGGTCCACTTGGCTGAGGTGCTAATTGTAGGTTGACAGACCCCGTAGCGTTTGTTGCTGTGGCTGTGGTGGAATTTCCCCTGCATAGGTGGAGCAGGTGGTAGTTGAGTGGGATGTTGTGGAGAAGGAGTGGTAAGAGAAGGTGATGGAGGATAGTAGAGGTGTGGGCTTTCCCCCCTAGGTGATGGAAATTATGGTTAAAAATATTCTAGGGGGTGGTAATAATTCTAAAATGTGGCGTGACTAGAAGAGTCCTGTGGAGAGACTGGTTGCTGAACGTAGTACCCATAAGGATCTGGCTATCGGTAAGGGTACTGCTACCTTGGAGGTGGCATTCCCCACACTAGTGGGTGCTACCACTGCTAGAAGTGTTCATAAGGTTACGGTGGTGCTCCACTTGGATAATATCCTTGTTTCTGCTGGTGGAACTACCTTGGGCTGCCTTGTGGGTAAGGCAATCTTCGGGGTGTTTGCCACTTCGCTAAGCAAGGATTCAATGCGTACACCCTAGACTCTTGGATATGTGACACCATAGGACAACATCCCTTAGGATGTTCATATTGGGATATGCCACATTCATCATCCTCCTTTTTGTCAGAGTTTGCAACCTATTCTGCTACAGCAACTTTGCCCTTACCCTTATGTTGGGCATGTTCAGCTTCCTTCTTCCTACGCCGATCACGATCATTACCTTGTTCTCTGGACTCCTCTGCAATTTTCAACACACTTTGGAATTTTTTGTCCAAAGAGTCCCACATCTTATCAACCTTTGCCAATATTTCAGATGCAAATTTTTGTAAGGGCAAGGTTTTTTGATTCACCGCTGCTTCCAGTGTTGATTCCTCCTCCTCTTCATAGAATCGGACCTCCCTCTTTATGATGGAGGGATCCCGATTAAATTCTTCTGCACTCTCATTCTTTCTAAGTTTCCCCTCTTATTTGGCCACTTGCTCAATGAGGCGCTGCAGTTGATGGGCCCTTAGTTCTCATAATCGTCCCTGGGAGTACATGCTAAGGGTCTTTCTTGTTTCAAAGTGGAGCCCATGAATGATATGGTGAAGCTGTGCCAGCTGAGAGTAGCCATGACCAGGGCACCAATGTAAACAATGAAAAGTACCTGCTCATGGCTGCATCTGAGGGTTCATGATTCCCTTGCTTCCAGCTTTGGATTTAACGTCTCAGGTTCGCCACTTTGGAGTACATTTGATACTTGTCATTGAAAATCTCAAGCATCGTACTCCATCTCCTGATTGATTTCGGTTCCAAAGACCGGTACCAGCTTTCTGCTTCCTTGATGAGTATGCGATGAAATAGCTTAAGCTTTTACCAATCATTATCAATATTCTGTAGGGTGCAAGAGTCATGGAACACCTGCAGGTGGGTTTGCAGATCATAATTGTATCCCCCCTCAAATCTGGGGATGTTGTTCATGTCAATGTGTTTGATCCGATTGTCTTTCACGTGCCTGCTGGGTACTTGAACTGTCTCAACGATATGGAGCATGCTCCGAGTAGCCAACAATGGCTCATCTGAGTCATAGTCCTGCTAAGCACCATGATGTCTATGATGATTTTGGCTATCCCTCCTTTCATGACGGTGAGCCTCACGCGATTGGTCGCATGTTTTCCTTTGGTCCTTACGACCACCATCTCCTTGCTCCTTTCTGCCATAGTTATGATCAAAGTCTGAACTGGGTGACGGTAGAGGGAAGCAAGAGGATGGAGAAGAAGGAGAGGAGTCGCCACCACTCCGATGTTGATCTCCCCCTCTACTATGATGACGACCTCGATCATCCTGTCCATCCTTGCTTGAGCTATGACCTTTCCCATGTGACCCTCCATCCCCTTGGGAATCTTGGTCACTTGGTGACTTGTTCTGGATAATGGACTGGATGACCTGATGCCCCAGAGGAAGTTCGACCAAATGGGAATCATGAAAGATAGGTTCCCCATCGTCCTGCAACCCTTGCAAAGATAAGGGGTTACTGAACTATTTTCCCTTCATGTGTTCATATCGTTCTACCTGCTGCTAATCTCGTGCTCATAGGGCCTCAATGGGACAATAGTCCCAGTAGTCATGGTCCTCCATGACGTACTCCATACCGCGTTCTTAGATGCCTAGTCTGGCAATATTGTGGAACAACATTCCAGGAGCCGATCATTCAGGTGGCAGTATGATGCTACCTTCCATGTCCTACCATTGCAGATGCTCATCCTGATGTAGGATGAATGTGAAGTCAGGGACATATTCATCGGGATTCTTGTATACCACCCAACATTCCTATGGCACCGGTGGGTTGGATACATCTTGCCTGTGAGAAGACATGTTGGATGTTAGATGATCCATTTACTCAGTGTACCTTACTTTTTACTTTGATCCGACCAGCGTCCGTGAATGTTACAATCCTGGGTCTGTTCCAATGACGTGAATGATAATTTTGCTAAGGTTAGATGATGCATGTAAGACTAATAGTCCCCGGCAACGGTGCCAATGATGAGTGGCTAAGTACCCCTACGCCCAACCATGCGAATCACGGGCGTTCACACATGACTTGGTCGAATTCCGTAGACTGTAAGCACTTAACATACACCAGACCTTTAACCAGCAAAACACTTTGTTAGAACGGTCATTGTCTTCTCAACCTCACTTGTGAGTATCTAGTGGAAATGGTTAAGTGAGATTGAGGCAACTGATTTTTATGGCCTTTTACTTTATCTTTTGGCGTCTAATTAAGGTATGGAAATTAAGGAATGAAATATTATGCAATCTATAATTATCCTAATATATATCTTAACTATGCCTAGCATAAGTATCCAATCCCATCTTCCGGGCACATCCTGAGCATCCCCTAACCACTACTGGGTTATCAAACATTAAGCGTCACTGGATTGCCAAGCGTTGGGTTTACGTTCGAGATGGCTGTACTTATGGTTTCTACAAACTATGAACGAGCAATAGCGATTAAAATAATAACAAGAGAAACTTAAGTAATTATCAAAGCATAAAGATATTAAGCTATTAAATGCATTAAATGACTAAGTCCAAATGCTGCAAGAAATGCTTGAAAAGCTCGTCTTTATTGTCGTTCACGCCAATGGGCTTAGATAGATCAGCACTCGAATAAAGAACCAAACACCTTTCTTACACCTACTATGGGCACTTGGAAAATATTCTAACTCTCGCGAAAACAAACTGCAAGAGCTTCGCTACAATTGACAAAAAGGTACCCAAGAGTGGTGGGAGGTCACTTATTTATAGGCTGAAATAGGTACTGCATAAACGGGGCCACGTCAATGCATGGAAGGATGCATCGACGGGGTCGCGTATATGGAGCCACGTTGACGCAGCTACGTATACGGGGTCCCATACCGTATACGTGGCCTAGTCGACGCAGCGACCATCAAACACTTCATCACATGCAATGTCGGATACCCAATATCAGGACATACCTCCTTGCCTATAAATAAGGGGCGAGCGCACTTGGTTTTGCATTAGATAGTTAGACCCTTAGACAAACTCTTGCCTTTTCTCCCTTCTAGAGTTAGAATTATTTCTGCATGCCCATAGTAGGAGTCATCAAGTGAATGGATCTTTATTCGAGCATTGTGTACCTGAGCACACCTTGTGTACGGCAATAAAGACGAATTTTATGATAAACCTTGCAGCATCCAAAATAGATCAGTTAATGTTAATTACTGTTATTAAATGCTTTCTTAGTTAATTAATGTTCTCTCTCTCTCTCTCTCTCTCTCTCTCTCTCTCTCTACAACTCTCCTAAGTAAATACACTCAGTACAATCACTTCGAGCATGCGTGTAACACTTGGTAACGCAGTAACGATTAGCGTTTGGTAATCCCAGCAGTGTTGCACTAGTCCAAGATGTGTACAGCAAGTGAGAATGGATGCTGGTGTTAGGATTAGTTAGAACTTAGTTAATGAGTAGTCAAGATAAATTAGTCACTTAGTTATCTCTCTCCTTCCCTATTAGTGTAGGACATAAAAACATAAAAGATATAAAAATCATGTGCCTCAAGCTTACTTAACCATACAATCGTGACATACAAGTAAGTTTGAGAAGACAACGATCAACTAACCCGTCCTTGTTTTACAAGGGCGCATAAGCACTTAGTCCTTGGAATTCGACCGAATCGTGCATGAAATGCTCGTATTCGTATGGTTGAGCGTAGGGGTACCTCACTATTCATCACCCTTAAATGTCAATTGCTTACAAATACAAGATGTTTCGCAAAGGCCATTTCTACCAAAATACCTAACCAAATTTTTCTTAGAATTTTTTGAAAAATTTGAGATTTGTACTTCCCACAAAATCTAATTTTATCACAATTGCAATTGTAGGTGAACATGACATACTAGAGAATTATCATATCTAGAAATGCATACGTGAAAATAAGAAAAACAAGTAGAGATCTCCAACCGATCTCACAATCCACTATAGCATTTTCTATAAATAAGTAGTCAAAACACAACAATAGTTATGCACTTTCCACAACAAAGTGTTTGAAAACTATGGAATTGAAGACTTACAAGAAGCCAAAGTTGTGTGCTTCGTACCTTTCAAACCACTTCCTTAAAGTCAGCATATGAGTTGCCAAAATAATCTTCTAAATATCTAGTTTGAAATAGAAAAGGAACCATATCAATTAATTAAGTATTTTAAATGATATAGATCCCACAATCAAGATTGTTAGTAATGGCTTATTCCAAAAATTAAACTTTTATTATTAACTTTACAATTCAAGATTTTCATCTACCAAATTCATTCTCCATGTTAATGTAATTATGTATGCTTTTCCAACATATTTTTCATGATAAACTTAAAAAAACTTTTTACCCTATCAATTCAACTTCTCTTTAAGCAACAATTAAAATATAAGATGCTTGGACTTTAAACCTTAGACTTCTAGTATCTAATCCTTAATGATGAATAATGAGGTGCTAGTGTAATGGCAAGACTCTTGATTTTGAAGCTAAAAGTTATGAGTTCAATTTTAGTGGGCTATGCTAAGTTACAAAGTTCTAATTTAACTATATGTATTAGGGGTCTTAGCCTCATAACCCTAGGTCACAAGTTCGATTCTACTAGGTAGCACTAAATTATAACTTTCTATAAATCTTGGGGTGTACCTATGTTTTAATTATTTCAAGTTTCAACAATACCTAAAGATGAAGGTTTGAAGTTTTGCAAACACCATTGCCACTCTTACAACTATTGCAAGTGCAAGGACTTCCATCTCAACCATGGCACATAATTAACCATAGAAAATCATCATCAAAGTATTTTGCCTATATAAACAAATTATTTTATGTTCTTGCGATAAAAGTAATATAATCACGATGATAATTCTACGTGAAATCACAACATTGCTACACATACCTTAATGGGTTAGCCTATGTTGATAGGATAAAAGCATCATGATGATTATAATTTACATCTTTGATACACTAAAATGGTAATTTTGAATTCAACATTTGCAAATATAATTCTACAACTTGAATTTGTCCATTATAACCCTAACAATGTGGATGTCATATTCACCTTTATAACATCTACAAAAAAACTTTTGTTATTGATTAAAAACTTCTAAAAAAATTTAGCATCATGATGTCATGATATATAACTAGTATAAAAGCTAATGAGACAAGGTAAATATGATCTCTTCACACATTCTTTTACATTACATTTCCCTATTATAACATTTAATCTATGGTAAGAGAAGATTAAATGTAATCTCTACCATGCTTCTATTGCCTATGGATGTTTTAAGTGCACTTTTTCTTAGTCTTATTGGTAGTTTTCTTGTGTGAGATTTGATCTTGGAACATTTGTCAAGCATTACCCGCGCTTAATATATTTTAGCCTCCTTTTCCTTTTAAAATAAAAAGTTAAAAACAAATATTATTTGCTTAATAAATTTTAATGAGGTATTACACATCTATTTAAAGACTACTCATAGTCATTGTCAATAAGCAAAAAAAAGGTCTAATCAAGAAAGACCTAATCCATCCATTTTAGTATGTATAAATAACAATACTTAAAGATTATGATACATTAAAATAAAAATGAAAAAAAATCATTCTTTGTGCAAGGCATTACATCATACTTCACTAAAGGACATAAGACTCAACGTATGAATATTAGTGTCAATGGATTAGAACATGATTATTGAAATCCTTGTTAGGAAAAGAGAAATTTAATCCATCACCCATCACCTTTGTTCAATTACATAGTCATGTATTCATACCTGCTAGTTTTGGTGTATTTTTATAATATATATTTAAAATTTGGGCCTCAAACTTCAACTTTTCATTAAAATTGAAAAACATGGTGAGCACTAACAAACCATTATAGACCAAATACTTCAGCATTACTTGATTGGGACTCCTGGTTTACGGACAAATTATTAAAGCGTTACAAGATAAAGCCCTTCCTTCGAATGTTATGAACAAAATATAATTTAACATGCTCTTCCATGGAATAACTGGCCTCTTAACCAACATGAATTGCAGTACAACCTAATTCAGGAGTATCGGATAGACATTTGTATTAATAACGTCTTTCACTGTATCATAGATTCAAACCTGTGATTAGGCTCGTGTCTGGAACTAGCTATACCTAAATTATAAAGTTTTGTTTCCAATTTTGGTGATTAAAGCTTTTATGATCCTTCTATGAAAAAGAAAACAAAACAAACCATTTCCAAAAAGTGGCTGGCCAGATTTTGAGCATTTTCTGTCGCTGAATATTGCTTTCCAAACGCTTTTTAATTTCTTCACAATGAGGCATTTTGGGACTCCAAGAAATCTTAGAATATGTCCATTATTTCTTGAAGGCACTTCATACATTATTTTTCTTTGCTGCACAAGCAGGGTAATTCAGCCACCAATTTCCCTTAACAAAAGGATGCAGGTACCCAAGATTACCATAAAGAATTGCACGTGGATGCTTTCATCATATTTTTTAGAAAATCAACAGAAATAAATTGACTTATTTTTGTCTTATTTGCAATTACAAATGAAAGGACATCTAATTTATCTACAGGTAGCTTGCACTACGAAGCTCTTTGCAATACCATTGCATGCATCTCCGAATACTGTCGATGACACTGTAAGGGAACATCCTCTGCGTCCTAAGCAAGCCTGCAAGAGAAGTAACTAACAAATACACTAAATCAATGGATTCAAGCTTATTTTCATTTGCAAATCCCCCATGATAATTTTTTACCTTTCTCACGGTCTCCTCTGAAATTGTTGAATGGCATGTTCCTTTAATGTATCTTCCACATTGACCTTCTGGATTCCCAAAGCTTGCAAAATCTATGGATGAAATTGATTTCCCTTCGCTGCAGTTCAGTTTAACCGTTTGTTCACTGTTTTCGTTGTAATTGAACTGTACTATTCCGTCAGAGTGATTCGATACGGTATAGTGTTCAGTAGCATATGAACATATGGTATTACCACAGCCCCCAGAAACAAGAGAGATTTTCGTTGGATCACCCCCAATTTCTTCACTAATCACAAGCAAATTGTCACCAGGTCGCAGCCAAGATCTAGGAACATGATACCTAATAAAAAAGCTCATACAATAATCAATTTACAGAAAACAAACAAAACCTCTTCCTACAACGATAATTTATTATACAATATTTAAAAAGTAAAATAAAATTACAATTCTTACAAAGTTTGAGATGGCTGCCCACAATTAGTTGCACATTTTTTGAGGTAATATAAACCTCTATAATTGCACGGTCTGCACTCATCTGAAGGAACTATAGCTGAAACCCAATAGCGTCCAATATTGTTCCCATTGACCCATGCTTGTCCTTTCCCCATGCTACTGAGATTTAAAGCAAATGGTCCATTGCAATTGGCAACGCTTATCGTGCTCTAGAAATAAGAAACGTTATGATATTAAGATTAATAATCATGTAATAAAAGGAACTGAAGTAGGATAGATGAAATAGAGTGGAAATAAGCAGTGGATATAAGCTAATCGTGTGCTTTGAGATAGAATTCTTAAAAGATTGAATGAAAAATTCCATAAACCAGCTATCAGACCTGTAGCTCTACATTGCATATCGCGTTGATTAATCAAAAAATGCTAAGATGAATGTTAAGTGTTGCTACAGAACTGAATTAAACATGAAATGATAAAAGATCTCTCAAATGGTTTAGTTGTGTACATAAAAGATCAGATAATGCACCTGTCAGAAAAGGTTGCTAACCAAAATAGACCAATAATTGCTATAATAAAAAGAGATAAACGAGAACTACGAACTAACAATGATGAAAGAGTCAAATGGTGGAAAATATGCATTGTTAGTCAAATGGCATGAGGATAGAATAATGATGGTGATCATTAAGTGGAAAACACTGTTAATTTCTTTTCACTTGCTATCCTGTTACACTATTAAACTTGTTTTACATAAATAGAAATTTCTTCAAACTAAAAGTTTCATAAATGATGTAAAAACAAAGTCCACCTAAGCTAACTTTCTGCACGGGTAGTCTGTCAGACATGACTTTGATGATATTGAATATGGTAGAATAAAATGAAAAGATGGAGCAGAAAAGCAAATGATGATTTCATTTTAAATCGGTCACTGTCTGCCACGAAAAGAAAATTGTCTGTAGATGTTATACCAAGATTCCTGCAGGTATTTGATTTGATGACAGATGAAACCCTTAGCAAGTCAGTAAGGAAAGAAATAATAAACTAAGATTGCTTTGGGAATGCGTTCAAAGCTTTTATCCTATAATTAAACGTTCACTTTACTGCTTATGTAGGTCTGAAAGTTTATGAGGTCAGATGCTTCCTTTGATATTTTCTCAGTTCTAAATTTTGGTTTCATGTCAAATATACACTTATTTTCAGGCATTGTCAGAATTTCTAAATTCAGGATCACATCTATGTAAGTATACTTGTTACCCTCCAAAGGAAAAGTAACATCCCAGACACTAAAGAGATACAGGCCAAACTACCCGGTAACTATGAGACCTAATCCGTATCTACAGAGTCAAAACTTACGTCTCTCATTTGAAAGTCACCTGAAGTTACCAACCTATTAGGTCATGGGTCTTTGGGGCTCTTCGATTGCATTATGGTCGAGCTCAAGACATAAATCTAACTTAAATCGTGGGTGCATGCACTTGTACTTAAAAAAGTATTATTTCTTCAAAACAAATTCGTGCTTTAATGATTGTAGAATCTCTGCAACCGTTTCTGATCATACGTTAATTTTTTATATTCTCACAATAGCTTGATGAATCACGACCTTCTATTTCATTTTTGTTCTGATAATTATACTTATTTCAACAGGATTTAGAAGTGTTCCAAAATAGTTCAAAGTTTTCTATCATAACTTAAAGTCAACACACTGCTTGGTCGAATAACCATTAAGCCTCCTAGTGCCGACCTTTTTTACAGCACTATATCATGTTATTCAAGGTAGTTAGATCCCAAATTCAGTTAATCATAGCACATTTGATTTTATACTTCAGTTGGTATTTACAAGCAAGCTCGGTTTTGATAAAGATGCTATAAATTGCAAGACAAATCTGCATAGACCTGCTTATCTTCAAATGTAAATACAAATTCCAAACTATCACTAGACCTTTTCACCTAGCATGCCATTTTCAAGTCATAAACTTATTCATAAACACAAACATTTGTTCTTTCAAGTTGTTTCAAGATTCCAATTTATTATAACACATAATTAAAATACTTCAACACTCAAATTTCAAATGTACCTTGTACCACGTTAGTGGCTCTTTTCGCAAGAAAGAAGTCCAGTTAACTCGATTCAGCCCGGCAGGAGAAAATATATTCAGTATTTCCCCCGCTAACCCTATCTGCGAATATCACCAACAAAATACATGCATTAACAAAAATACATGCATTAACATATCGTGCCTGCCATCTTTCAGTCAACAGAAGCAGAACTTACAAAATTATTGATTAATACTAGAACGTTCTAGATTAAGTATTATTAATTTGTTGCAATTAAAACTGAGACCAATTAGACGCAAGTCTTTTGGCCATAGAAGTCATCCAATCTATTAAGAGAGAACAAACTGCATACCTGATACGTCCATATTTTCCGTGATAGATCTAGATCCTCAGGTTGAAGTCCTTTTAGCATCACACTTTTTAGACCAGTTGGTCTGTTCTCATAGTGTGCTCCTGAATTCTGCCATTAAAAAAAATAATCAGATGAATCGGTTCACCATTATATTACTGAGGCCAAAGTTTGACGATTGAAAAGAAACAAAAATGCTAAGTAAAATTTAACTAATAAAATATGAAATTTTCTTTTTGTTAACAAAAGTTTGCCCTTGATCATTTCTTACCTGTAGCCCAACCATCACACTTAATAATGAGATTGTATTTACTCCAGCAACAAGAGAAACCGGGAGCTCATATACAAAACCTGGGCTGGCTTTATTGCCATTTCTGAATCCTGAAACACATATTTAGTAACCATATCCCAGTTAGATTGTACATGACTAGAAACCTATAAATAATTTCAAGGATAACGATAAGAGTAACTAGACCAGATCCAACATTACATTCACATGAAATAAACAGGATTACATGCAAATTGTCGTTCAATGTAACCTCTAACTCGATTTAAAATTGCATTGGCATAAGTTACATTACTTCCTGCATTTCCGATACGGAAAAACAGTGTGTAGACAGATTTGGTGCCAGGTCAGTACCGTGAAGGGCACCATCAAAGACAGCTAGTCCAGACAAGTAGGAAAACTAAGCAGAAGACTAGTCAGAAGCTACAATTATTTGTATTATGCATTAATATTTACAATCCTCAAAAATAAATAAATAAATGCATTATTTTTATTACATTTGGATCACGGGAATTCTATTTTTCGGAAGAATTCCAGGCAAGATCTCAAGATAACCTGGAAGATGAAATAATATGGTAAAAATAATAATAAAGGGATCATCTTATTAAGTTGGAGAACACTCTAAAACCAAAATGCTGCAGGTAAGAAGAACAAACGGACAGTATGCATGCTTCAATCATATAGGAAACAAAAATTAAAAATTCAAATAATCTAAAAACGGATCCCAATGTATCAAGGAATAAGGAGATGCCTCTATTAAAGGATTACCCTCAATTAATTGCATGATAATTTGAGAAATGTCCAACTGCAGAGAAGGTGGTAAATAATTTTCAACAAGAATTTTACCTTCAAATTTGTCGTTGACAAAGACATGAACGGCATGACCATAAGAATCAATGACGAGGACAGGCAGCTCATTTCTCTGAAGAAATGCTACACTTTTATCGACTTCAAAACTGCAACATAAGCAAGGTGTACAGAATAAGTTGTTAAAAATGGGAATCTGCGTTTGATAAAAGAAAACAAGGGAATCTGAATAAACATAAATTATTACAAATGTTTAGACTGCCAATGAGAGGTGGGATTCCTTAAAAGCACTTCATGCTGTTATACAAATATTCTAATTTTGAATTTTGAAGAAGAATCCTAATTGCCTTTGTTACAAGCAGGACACAAAACACAAGTTTTTCAAAAGAGAACTCACTAAGTTTTTTAAAAAATAAAAAACCTATCTTATAACTGCAATATGCAAAATAATAAATGCACTACTCTTTCCAAAAGTTATTTTGGTAAACCACAAGTAATGAATTAGGTACATTTTGTGATCTCTACCAGTGCGAAGGGAACATTAGCTTTCATGTTAGGAGATGATGAGCTCCGCAGAAAATGTATTGTATTTGCAGTATTTGTGAATCTAATAGCAATGTGAATCACAAAGCATCCTGCTCTTAGCAAGAGGAGCATTAGATAGCAGTTATCACTATCCTAGCCATATCCCAAGTATATGGGGTTGGCTATATGAATTCTTTTGCTATTCACTTTTGTTAAGATCTAAATTAACATTAATGCTCAAATCTTGGATATCTTTCTTTATTCTCACATGCCAGGTATATTTCACCCATCTGTTTGTTATTTTCCCTAAACTTTAATAAAGTGACCTTTTCTCACAGGAGTATTCTTTGATCTTCTACGCACATGACCAAACCATTGAAGGCAACCATATTTAATCTTTTTATCTATGGGTGCTACCTCCCAATATCCTATATATGAGAGGAGTCCATTCTATCTTTTATACTGACACCTAACATCCACCTTAGCATTCACATCTCTGTCATGTGCATGTATTAAGCTTGACGCTTTTTGATAGGCCAATCCATGCCATGAAGGATCAAAGGTCTGATAACAGTTTTATAAACTTTCACTTTAACCTAGCAGGGATTATTATATCACAAAAGACACTGGTTTCTTATCATTTCCTCCATCCTGCTTTGATTCTGTTTGACACATCATTATTAATCTCAACATCTATTTGTACAAGTGACCCCAGGCATCTAAACTGTTTATTTAGAGTAACTTCTTGATTCTGAATTAAAATCTTCATTACTTGCTTTTTCACTAAAAATACACACCATGTATTCCTCTTTAGTTCTACTAATCATTATCCTCTTTGTTTCTAAGTTTCTTCCGCAAGTCTCCATTTTTACAGTCAAGGCTTCCTTAAATATATCTACCAACACAATACCATCTACAAAAAGTGTATACTAAGGGTAATCATCTTGTATCTCTTTAGTCAGCTCATCCATAAAAATGGCAAAACAAATAAGGGGTTAGAGTAGTTCCTTCTTGTAGTCCAACGTTAATGGGAAAGTCCATAGTCTCTACACAATTAGTGTGTACTCAGGTTGTGGTTCTTGAATAGCCTTTTAAGTATCCAATAGGAACATCTTTCCACTTTAAAGCCCAGCAAGTAATTTGTCAGGGGTCTTTCTCATGAGCTTTCTCAAAATCAATGAAAATCACATGCAGATTCCTCTTTTATTCAAGATGTGCAGATATGCAGTACAGACAGCCATTTAAGAATACCATATCCCAGTTAATCAAATGTTGGGAATTAAAAGCATGAAATACAGATAATTTTACCAAGATATGGAATTTTTATCCTTTACAGGTTTGGCACCAAGTCTGGAGTATAAACTTCTTTTTAACAAAACCCTCAAAGGAAAATGCGTTTTTCCGATCTCATTCTTAGCTGGCAAGCTTTTACACTAAATAATATACTGAAATTATTTACCTCACTGTATACCAAAGATAATCAGATGCATCCTTTGTTACCCTGATGTGTTCCAACAAGCCCTGTTTACGGAAATGAGGAAATCTGACTGCTCCAAAAGGTTCTTGAAATTCTTCCCAGTTCTCATTGGTACTATAACCCATAAAACTGTTACCTAACCCAAAGTTCAAGTAAGTAGCATCTACTGAAGACGCTGGCCTGACAGTTACCTGCAACACATGTCAAGAACTTGGAATTGAATTCTATAGGACATGCATCTGAACAACAAATATTATACAAGACATCTCCACAAAATTGACTGACTGAAAAAAAAATATTACCAAGAAAAACTGTAAACATTTAATTTGTTTCAAAGATTTAAAGGAGGATAACCAATAAGAATAAACTTTAAAAAATCACATATATTGAAACGTTTTCGCCAAAATTTTCTTCTTCCTGACATTCCCAAACGGTTGCAGAATTAACAGAAACCTGACATATTCCCAGGACGATATGTAAAAATTTTGATTATAAAATTGTTCAATTTTTGACATTTCTAGCTATTTCCCATTTGCCCGTGCTTCTTTAAGCCATATCCCCATGCAGGCTATCCCATAAATATGGGATTGACACTTTCAGTGATGATTAGGGCATCTTTCTAGGCTCTAACGAAGACTACCTTGCATTGACAGCAACCTAAATGCATATTTTTTCAACGTCACTGAGTAGCACAAGTAGAATTTGAAACCTTGATCTAACACATTCATAGGAACCCACAAAGAACATGTGTTGTTCAAGGGAAATAAACGAAGCTTTCGCTTCAATCCTACCAATACTTCTCAATAAGGGAACATACATACAGTAAAGCTATAACTTTTGATACACCACTCACAATCCTATTTAAACTCTTAAATCCAAAATTACACGTCTTCCTACACACTCCAAAAATTAATTACAACTGTTTTAATTTATGCACAGATCATAAACGTATTTTTTAAATCATCGGCACGATTGCCATTTTTCTCAAAACATTAGTGACAGCTGACCTGCTGAAAATGATTTAAAGAAATAACAACATTGATCATGCACGTAGTCCAACAAACAACTAGGAATTTTTAATTCACCTTTGCAGTGTTGAATTCTGCATTTTTGCAGTCAGGCAATATGCTGACAGACCAGGCAGGAAGTACATAAGTGTTTCCTTGAAAGGTCACCTTTACATCTGAATGGTTATCCATATTTGACAGAAAGGCTGCACATGACCCTGCTTCACTATTATAAACATGTGCCTGAACAATCGTCAATGTGATATAATCAGTCTCACTATTAATCAGTAAAAAAAATCATAAATGCCATCAAAGTTTACAGTGTATGTAAAAGACTTCTAGAGAAAACTCTACCTCCTGTGCTGGACCTAGAGAGAGCATCTCTAGAGCTCCATAAAGTAAGGAATTGCTGCAAAGTCTGATTATCATGTTCAAATTTTTTAAATGACCCCATTTGGGTTGATTGATGATTCCTGTAAAGTTGGAAACGTTGTTAGATCCTAAAAACGGTTTCAGAAGTTGTCACTGAAGATTTTCTGATACTAAAATAGGAATGACTAGTGCATACCATACTCATCTATGGGAGCATCATAATCATAGCTTGTTGTAATAAATGGTCCAGCAGTTCTGCCAAAGTTTGTACCTCCATGGTACTTGAAGCAAATTATTCAGGTTAGCAATACTCAATATAGATGTAAAGAATCACATCATTCAAAATGCATTTTTCAGAAAACACCTAACTGGTGTAACTTATCATGTTAATGAATTAATGATTATACCAGTTGTGAACTGCATGGTCAGAAATATTTACAACTAAATCGCCCTACAGTTACATTTAACAGAAAAATTCATTATTCGTATAACAAAGAAAAATGGCTTTCTACTTGCTAAGCATACCATTGAGATTTGAATTTCCCCGACATCCATCAAACTTGATTTCAACATGTATATCATTTCCCTCCATGACACGCAAAAACCTTTCTCATAAACCTTCCAAACTTATTCCACAGGTTGATTCCACATTCTGGAGTTTTACAGTGACAAGAAATCGTGTGTTCCATGATGATTGGAAAAAACCTACATTGAAATGTCATGCCATCTTTTTGATAGTTTTATCAAAGTTTCTGTTCCCAACAATGGTACGGAGAAAAAACTCTATTCAACGTATCTTATGTCAGATTTAAAGATGTATTTCACACTTGATGGTTTCCTCTTCAGTGTTCCATGTGTCTATACAAAAATCTACCAGCTTCTTCTGCACAGTTGTCTATTCTTGTTTTCTCTTTTTTTTCTTTTTCTTTTTCCATTTCGTTTTTTTTAGCGTGTCTGAAATGTGCTCCCTTTTCGTTTGATTGTGACCTTTTACCCTGAACGTGGCACTACTCTTTACCAAGCAAACACAACATTACCATAAGAACCAGCTGTAATCCATATTTGTTTCCTTAAGTCGGTTCTTAGCATTATCGAAATTTGCTTCTTTATAGTCTCCATACTTTCCAAGAACCAAATAATCAACATAATTCTTTAGTGTAAATCAAATATGCTTAGAGCAATTAAGAAATTTTACAACTTTCATAACACTGATATGTAGGCTTGTTTAATTCAGCAATAGTTCAACAGAGTTTGTTACAAAATGGCTGAATTTTACCATGTAATAATTCATATATGTTCCCTTTTTGGCAAAAAAGCGTGCAACAGCATATGCAATGTCCTCCACCGGCCTATGTGGTTTAGATCCTCCATGCAACTGGAACCTGCAATAAAGTTTGTTGCGTATGACAACAGTCAGGAACACATCCGGCACTTTTAATCTTTATATTTGCCAACTTTCTTCAGGTACCTCAATTAAAATATCATGTGTATCTGCTCTGGAAGTTAGTTTCAAAAATAAAGGTTTTATGCAAGAATGCCATTTTTAAAAATATAAAAATACACGTTCATGAAAGCTAGAGGATTGACCTTCTCTACAAACGTAAAAACACCATCAATCAAATTTAAAAGCTTTTGAAATTCAAGGAACCACAGAACTAAGAATCTCATCTGATTATGATCATCGTACATCATTAGCATCTCTACCTACCAAGCTGTCCAATCCTCTGTCCACATCTTAGGCTTTTTGTCGGGGTAATGGAAGGTAAATGTGTCACCACAGTACATTCCGTTACAAGTGTTAATCTAGACAACAAATTGATGAAACAGCAAATTTACGTTAACACTACAGAATTGTTGTATATAAGCATTTTTAATAAAATAACATTGATATTATTTGTAGGTGTAGGCTAAAAGCTTACAACTGGATCTGGGGCATCTGGTTGCTTGCACATTACCCAAGGAACCCCCGTCTGTAATCCTACAGCCATTTCTGCCGCCCATTTTACGTACAACTGACCACCTTCTTTGAAAGAAGATTCCACATTTCCATACTCATTTTCAATCTACAAAATGTACGGAATAACAGGAAACATAATAAAGTTTATTGTGACTCTGCACTTACGTAACACATTTCCGAAAAACATATTCAATAACAGTGCAGAAAGAGTAAACAGTTGCAGTACCAACGAAAGGCATTGGATACTAACAACCACAGATTCTTCGAACATCCTTGGCAAACAAAGTGAGATAAAACGACTTGATTAACTGTTATTTGTAAGACAAACATAATCAGATAATAAATGCATTCGTCAATGTGTTAATCTATTAGGCAACGTTGGCGTCCACTAGCGAACACAATCCACAACAATTTTGATGGTTCAAACAATATTTGAATCATAACAGCATTTTCCAAGATACTGACATCGATTTAAGTTGAAATAAAAAAATAAAGAAAAATAATTACGGAAACCAAGCCCACATTGATATAGCATTGAGAAACAGATGCTAGCATTAGCCTATTTCCATTGCTGCCGAGAATCAATTGAGGACACCAACCCCGAATTGTTAAACTAGAAAAGCAAAGACGAGGAATCGCTCTTTCATTTTCCCATCAACTTCGCAGGGCAATGTTTGTTTGTCAAAATACTAACGAACCAAAGGAAGCCAAACCAGAATTGGTAGCCGGGAACATTACATAGAGGTAGTAGCATAATTCCATTTCACACTAACCGTAAACAATAAACGATAAACTTCCGAAAGGCTAATGCATGTCATAAACATGCAGAGAAACAGACATTATTCAACTTATTACTAGTACAAAATGAAAAGCATGTTTCTTATATCATCGACAAAAGGAGTGATAACCACCAGATCGTCCTTATTTTCGGTTCCTCGTGAAGGCAACCATCCATATGAGATTGTTGCAAAACAAAATGATCAAAAAGAAAACAAGTGCCATTGGCAAACCCTAACGAAAGCTACGAATCAAACATGGACAAGATCCAGCCTGGTTGTTGACCGATTCATTGATTCATTGATTCATTCGGGAGGGATCTTGCGGAGAGAGGGCTTTTCAGGCTTGGCGTCGGTCCATTTGGAGACGGCGTAGTGAACTCTTTCGCGAGTGGTGGAGTCGGACTTGAAGGGCTCCTTGAGGCAGTTGCGCACCATTGATGCGCACAGATTCGCGTAAGCAACGTACGTCATGCCTGCTGCTCGCCAGAAAGGCGCCGCTGCTGCCGTCGTCGCCACCGTTGTTGCTGCTGCTGATGATGCCATTTCCTTCTTCTTCTTCTGCTACCGATTGCTGTACTGTTGCTCCTCCTCCGCTCGATCGCCGATCTGGTTTTATCTTTAAACGGGCCTCCCACGATATGCCTCCTATTCTTTAAACTCGTTTTGATTGAAATTATCCATCTTTATTTATTTCCGTTTGGCTTTCCTTTGTTTATGGATCTATGAGACTCTTGTGTTTACTACGTGGTCGCAAGTAAATACAAATAAAGTTTTCACTCCCTTCATGTTCCCAATATAATCCAAAAGTGACGTTGAGCGTGTCTATAGGAAGTATACCCTCAAATAATTTTTTTTCGTTCTTCTTCTTCTTTTTTTCTTAATAGCACACTAGCAGTAAGAGCGTCCTATCACAAGGGTATTTCTATACTCCAAGTTAACTCCAAACTTTGTCTACTAAAATGTCTTATGCCTCCCACAAGTGGAGAGTTCACCCCCTCTCAACTACTCTCTCCACCCCCTCTCAACTACCACATAAGCTAGTACAATAAGTTTATCATACAGATTTTCAAAGTTCACCCAATAGCTCATGGGTATGAGTTTACTATTCACACTAATGCCCCCCAACACATGTTCACCTCATATGAGATGAGTAGTCACATCAAACTCAAATCTCAAGTAGTATGAACATGGAGAATTCACATGAGCTTTGTCTAGTTGATCTGTGGTGATGTGTAGCATTTTCAAACCACAAAATTTATTATTTTCAACAAGGTCAAAGAAAAAACGGTTTTAACAATAGAGAGCTCACCATGAACAATGGTTAGTAAACTCATACCCATGAGCTATTAGCTGAACTCTAAATTTTTGTACAATAAACTTATCATGCAAGCTCATTTGGTAGTTGAGAGCATGTGAACTCTCCATGTGCAGGGGCCATGAGCTCTCAACTATTCAAACTATTTTTCTTTGACTTCATTGAATTTTTCAAATTGTGTGGTCTAAAATGTTCCATGTCATAGCAGGTTCACTAAACCAAGCTCATGTGAATTGTCCATGTGCATAACACAGAGATTTGAATTCAATGTGACTACCACATCAAAGTTCACATGGTACATAACTAAGCTCAAGTGAGTTGAACATGTGTAAAGGGCATCAGGTAGTTACCTCGTTGTTTAGCAAGAATTTAGGGGCAAGAGGTTGCTAGTTTGGAGATACATATAGTAAAAAAACAAATCTTGTTTCAACATCTCCTTACCCCCAATTGCCTTTCCAAATTCCAAGCTTCAAAAGTTATAGTTCCTAATCAAAGTTTCAATTCCAATAATTTATCATGGCCATGCCTTCCTAACCAATATTACAACTTTTCGTTTTATTTAAATTTTGCTAAAGTATTATGTTCTATTTAAACTTTGGTGAAGTATCATGTTAAGTAAGGCACATATAGTCAAAGTATAATTTTTTTTTCTTTTTGTCCAAAATAGGGTGAGGGTGGAAACTCAAAGTATTACTATATAATATTTACCCCCAAAACATATAGGTAAATTAGAACTTTATAAATTAACTCTCAAGTTCGAATATGAGAGGAGGGCGTTAAGTTAAGAGCCAACTTTAAAATCTTGTTAAATCTTATGAACGAGTTCTTTTTCAAATTTTGCAAATGCTATGACATTCCTCAAATAAGATGTGCAATAGTCATATGCCTTGGTTGCTAAGGAAAATGGGCAAGAGCTTGTTAGGGCAACCTCCAAAAATGACATGCAACGTCATCACCCATATGTTGTGAAAAGCATACAAAGGTTCCCACATAAGGGATAGGTGCAGGTGAAGAAGCAAGTCCAATGACAAAAATTTCAAATAGCAACTTGGAAACATTGCATTACTAATCAAGGAAAGCCATCGAATGGAAGATCAATGAAGATATGGAAAAAAACAATTGAAGAAGATTTAAAGAATTTGTAAATAAACAAAGATCTAACCCTTTATAGAAGTGAATGGCAAAAAAAAGCTCATGTAGTCAACTCCATTTTGTTCAGAGAAGGCTAGGATGATGATGGTGAGAACTTTATAACTTAGTATTGCCCACTACAATCAAACCCATAATTTGAAGCTACCAAATCAAGAATCTTGCCAGTAGGCTAAATTTTCATTGTTTCAATTTCAATAATCCTTTTATACCAAACACTTTACTTTTCATGCATGATTTCTTTACCTAACAAATGATCATGGGTGTATGATTTATTCACATAATTCCTCAATAAAAATAATTTACTCGCATAACCTAAAATTGTTTCGAGTGTCAAATTTGAAGCAATTATGGTTGCTGGAACTTGAAATAATTGAAACATGGGTACACCCTAAGATTTATAGAAGTTTGTAACTTAGTGCTACTTAATAGAGTCAAACTTGTTAAATTGGAAGCAATTTGACTATGTACCCCAAGACATATAGCCAACAAAACACTCATAAAACTTAAGCAAAACATAATGATTTGTGAAATCGACATACCCCTTGGAATTGAACCTATGACTTGCAAACTACAAGCCACATACTTCAATCATAGTTAATATTTGCTTTAATGATCATAGAGGTTCAATGATTACAAGTTCAATCCTTGTTTGTGATACACCTACATACTATTAACTTGCATAGCTTACACCTTCATTCTCCTTAACTTTTTTCAAAAATACTAAAAGGGTATGCTTAACATGCTTTACCATTCAATGAACTAGTTACTAAAGAAAATTTGAAGATACCTACACACTACCCCATAGCTCCACTTCCATAGTTAAGTTGTTTTGGATGTTGGAATTCAATATAATTCAACAATAGGTACATTTTAAAATGTATATCCAACATAATACATTACATGAACTATAAATGAATATAACAATGCTTAAAATGTAATTCCAACTTCTCACGTAACAAAATAATGAGCTAGCCACAACCACATATCATTAGGACTTGACCAACATCAAGCGTACAAAAAGTTGCCACTTCTAATCATGTTTCAACGTAACCTAAGTTCTCCTGAGGTTGTATTTACCATGGTTAAAGACCTTACATGCGAATAACCCAAAAACACAAAAACGAAAAACAGTGAAACAAAAGAAACTATGGTTATCTTAATTTTGAATTTCAAGCTTCAAATATGAGCTGTTAGTTGTCGCATAGGATGATTGTGCCGTACTTCTACAAAGTTCAATATTAATAACTAGTCACGATGCCCACTGTTTGCCTGTGATTTCATTATCCGTTTTCCGTGACATCACGTGACACGCGATCACACCTTACTTTAATTTTCACAGTGAAATCCATTGTGGAAATATACGACCGTACGGGAGGGAGTGTCAGAAATTTTGCAGATTTATCAGCAAGATACCAAATTTCGCCCACATACTAAAAAACGAATAAAGGAGTCAGACGAAAAAGCAGTATTGAAAACGAGCCATTATATGCTTTTCTTCAACCAAACTCAAAACCCGCACAATAAGCAAAAACCCGATAATAGAAACAGAAATGAATGAATCATCCAACGAAAATCGGTGTGGCATGCTGACGAAAAGAAGAAATGAAGCAGAACTTACCTGTGAAATAATGATGGGGCCACCCTGCGAAGCGAAAAGATTGTGCTCCTTCAACATCTGAACAATCATCGTCACAAATCTCTGCATCTCCTTCTGCAAAACGACAACAAAGAAACCGTACAGTCACGTTCACTGCTTTGGACACCAAAAATTCAACCCATACACGGACCACCGAACCTTGAATGGTTCGTTGTTGGTTCTGAAAACAATTCCAGGGACCTCGGCCAGCCAATATGGTAGTCCGCTGCAAAACAAGATTTTAATCATTTTATTTATATTTACAGTTGTTACAGCCAGTTTTGAACTGACAAGAAAATTCCTGCAGATTAGACAGGCTCTAATCTGCTACAGAAAGAAACAGCGTACCCACCCGAAATTCCACTCGGCTTCAATGAATGGCCCAATCCTGAGCGTTGCGTAGAGACCTCTGGATTGGATCGTTTTCAGGAATCTCACCAAGTCGAGGCGTCCTTCAAAGTTGAACTGCAATCACAATGCCATTCAATTCAATGTAAGTTTCTAATCCTGCAACCACAACAAGGACATCTAGTCTGCAATTCTGCAGACTTGTAAGTAAATAAAAGAGAAGAAATCAGTATTTGGGATTATTCTAAAACTGCAATAACAATGGTAATACCATAGATGCTTCATTTTCATGGAAGCAAAAATATATTCAGTACAAGTGCATAAATTGACAATTAGGAAAAGGTGGGAAGAGAACAATTCATTACGAACCTGGCCGCGCTGTGGCTCATGGAGGTTCCAGAAAACGTAGGTGTCAATGCAATCCAGTCCTCCTGCTTTAGCGCTATCCATGAGGCCGTCCCACATCTGATTTGCCAAACACCAAAATGCACCCCAAATTAATATATATCCACGACAATTTCCCATGAAAAATTACAGTATTAATTCCATGCCTGCAGTGCATTACATTCTTCGCATCTGCATTATTGTCTCAAGAAACAGAGCATAAATAAAAAAGAAGAAAGAGAGAGAGACTAAAGAATATGATCTTTGAGATTGACCTCGGGAGTACTGCGAGGATAATGAATTGAGCCACTGAGGATTAGTTTCCTTTGGCCATTGATGATCAGAGAAGTTCCATCGTAGCTCACTTCAGCCTGGCATTCCAAGAAAATGCAGAACAATGCTGCGGCCCAGGCCCAAAACTGAGCAGCACGGATTGCCATTGTCGACAACACACACAGCCTAGCAAAAGACACAAAACGCACAACAGCCACCAGCTACAGCAAAAGACTCAAAACCCACAACAGCTACCAGTTATTGTGGATGAACAGGATCAATTATTGCAGGCTGCAGAAAAGCGACAACAACAAACAACGGTATATTAATGCAGAAGAATGTCATTGGCTTGTTGCCATTCTTATAATAATGCGTGGATTGCTGGACATGTGATGTCGTTGGTCATAGCTATCTATCTCGTAAAGCGAAATCGTGCAAGAATTGGCAACTCCGCTTCAAATTTCATGATCACGCACGCATATATCGGCTCCAGAGTTTTGGCAGCACAAGATAAACAGAAGCATAGAAACGTACGTTTTCTCTGTTTCTCTCTATTTCTTGGAGTCTCTGTGCCTCCGAGTCTGTTACAATTTGGGAATATACTCGTAACTGGGTTATGTCTCAAATCGCAGCGTGATTGGATTTGCTGGATTTCTTGGTTTGCTTCACGACTTCTTCCTTCCTTCCCTTCCTTCCTTCTTCGGCTGAGATGCCATTTGTTGCGGGAAGTGAGAAACAGCGTTGGCTGAGATTTTCTTTTGCCACGTGGATCATTTTTCGATTATTCTTCTTCTGCTGCTGCTGTAAAATGGTTGTCCACTTTTGCTTTGAAAATGGTGGTGGCCTGGTCCTGGTCTTGGTTCATGGATACTGCTTTTGGTTGCTTCCTAATCCCTGCAAGCTACGCTGACGGAAGAATATCCTTACCAAACTTTCATCTTTCTTCGTCTGCTTTTTCTTTCCTTTTGCATTTATTTGCTGTTGGATGTGTTTTTGTTTTTTTTAATATAATAACTGATCCATTTCCACGAACACAAGCAATCAGAAATAGGTACTTCACCTGGTCTTGGCAGGCAGTCACGTTCTTGTTCTTTCAGATGAATTGAGTTGACAGATACCATGAAATAAAGCCCACATGCATGTCCTAAACAAGTTGGTTGGTTGTTACATTTGCAGATAAGATGCATGATTTTTTATAGACTTTGTCGGCAAAAAAAATGTAACGATGTATTAGTTCAGCCATAAGAGTCTTGGTTTGATACAGGTTTGATTTTTATCATAGCGTTGAATTATGAATCTCAAAAAATTCACTTTCTTATGCATAAATTTTGGTCACACCAACAACAGGAAACAAAACTCGTTTTAGGAGACTATTCTGGTTTCATACCGGAAGGTGCCCTAGGCAATAGTTTCCTAAAAAGAGTTTTCTTTCCTGATGTTCGTGTGACCAAAATTTATACATCAATACCTTTTTGGAGGGTCTTTCACCTTTTGTTTATTACCTTTTCTTGCCATTTTTTTTTCTAGCCATTGCTATCCCATTTTCTGAAATATTTATTTTCTCTTTTCCAGTCCCTATTTTTATTTTTCAAAAATTTCATTTTCCTTACTTCAAACTTGTTTAATTTAAAATTTCTATTTTCAGTTTGAAAAATCTTTTTAAAGAATTTTTGAGCCCTTTATTTCCTATTCCCAAAAGTTTGTTTCTTGAAAACTTTCGAGTCTATCACCCATTTTTCTTTAATTTTTTGTTGTTGTTGTTGTTTTTTTTTTTTTTAATCCTTGTTTCTCAGTCCCATTTTAGAATTTGTGTTTTGGGTCCTTCCCTTAGTCCTAGGTTAGGTAAGGTAGTTTTATTTGATTATGCAATTTTAAGTTTATTTTACTGTTCCCTTTTAATTTTATAAGTATTGCAATTTTATAAATTTATTTTTTATTTCAAAAAAATATAGCATATTTTAGTGTTTTTCTTTTCAAATAGTTTCATTCTAACAATTATATTTTATAGTTTTGTTTTATGAGTGAACTCTCCTTTGCTTCTAACTCGTCTCTTTGCATTAAAGAAACAACAAGCCTCGCATTTTCCTCAGATTAGGATGGCAACCAATCAACCCCCGGCTCCCTTGGTTAGTAACCCCTTTAACTTTACTAACTACCACAACATCCCAAAGTCACTCTAGAACATAAATATGTTCTACGATCCCAGAAACCCTTCTCCCTTTAACTGCCAACATATACAATGTTTTGAAACTTTACTAAGCATCTACAACATTGTCCAAAATGATGTGGCATGTAGGGTATTTGTGAGAACATTCAGAACCAAAGCAACCCAATGGTTCTTAATGCTTCCCAATGCTTCCATTAACTCATGGCAGGAGTTCAAAATAAGTTTTTGACTCAGTTTGACAAATTCATAAGCCCTGTCATAACATCAAGTAACTTCACCAGCTTAAGAAAACTACCTGGGGAAAATGTTATGGATTATAACCTTAGATTCCTTCACCCGCTAGCCTATGTGCCAAGTGAGATGCGTCCACAACCCAATGCCATCCTCAACTTTTACCTCTCTACCATCAACCCATTCTTTGCCTATGCCATCAAATTAGACCCTAACATAATAGAAATACAGGGAGCAATGGCTAAAGTTGTGGAGCTAGAACAAATTACCCTTATAAACAGCATTCAAACCCAATTTAGAATGATGAGCATTAGCAATACTATGCAACATAGTCCTCTACCTCTACCAACTTTTCCAATGACTAACACTATGTTCCAAACTCCTATTCTCCTTCAAATGACTCAACCTACCAATAGCTATTTTCAAGGTCCCACATTTTCTCTGTTCCTACCATCTAACACTGGTTTGAATGAGGATCAATCGATGGCCTTAACTTAGTCCATCATAAACCCAAACAAGGTACCTAATCCTATTGAACCCATGACTCAAGCTCAAGATCAAATGACCCAGATATTAGCTTCACTTCAAAAACTTTCCAACGAAGTAGTTGAACTAAAGCGAAACAACAACAAGGGTCCTATACAACCAGAAAAACCTAGTTCATCAATCAATGACAATTATTGTCACCTCAATAACAATAGGCAACATTCTGAGAAGATTTGTCCCCAATTTTTAGCATTATATGGTGACAACATCCAAAGTAAACAAAATGGGAAACCTCCTGTTATGGTCTTTAATGTACCTTATCAAATAGAAAATGAAGAGGTTTCCTCATTGGAGCAAGTTATGGTAAACAACCCCAATCCACCTAATGCATGCTACCGTTGATTTAAAGAAATCATGAACAACGTACAACAACAAACTAGGAATGACCCTTACACTCCTCCAAACAGAAGAGCTCCTAGTTAAAGTAACACAAATACTCAAACTGCATCATCCTAAACAAACACCCCACAACAACCAAATCGACCTTCTATACTTAGAAGAACTCCACCTCAACAAGAAGCTAAAGATAAACACAAGACTTACGATCTAGTTGAGGATTTGAAGAAAATTAAAGCTAACATCTCAATATATGACCTTTTACAATTTAATGAAATGAAAGAGGTGATTCAAGAGATAGTTTGTAGACTAGAAACCAATAAAGGAAAATCTCCAAACCCCAAAAAGCAAATTCACTTCCCTGAAAGTCCTAACACATCATCAGTACAAAATGTAAACAATTCCATGATGAGTGAGAAAGAGCAACGTCCTTTCGTAACAACTCTAATTATTTTAGGAAAGAATGTTCACAATTGTTTGATGGATTCTAGAGCAACTGTCAGTGTCATGCTACTTGAAGTGTGTAAGACTTTAGGAGCACAAATGATACCACAAATGAAAAATGTGATTCAACTTGATGGGTCCAATGTACCTGTAGTAGGGTCATTAAAAGGAGTGAAAGTGCAACTTAAACAATACCCTACGTTCACATGTTACACATATATCCTGGTAGTTGACATGTCACCTACTTATGGTGTGCTTNATGATACCACAAATGAAAAATGTGATTCAACTTGATGGGTCCAATGTACCTGTAGTAGGGTCATTAAAAGGAGTGAAAGTGCAACTTAAACAATAGCCTACGTTCACATGTTACACATATATCCTGGTAGTTGACATGTCACCTACTTATGGTGTGCTTCAATCTAGGACTTTTGGAGCCAAGTTTGGGGGCTTCTTTAGGTCAGATTTCTCAGAATTATTAATCCCTATCAAAGGAAAATTTGAATACATGACTATACCTCGAGAACCCTTCTACAAACAAGTAGTTACAGCCTTGGATCAACAAAATCAATCTTTGGAAGATCGAAATACTAATCTTTATGTTAGGGTTATTGAGGTTGAGCGTAGTGAACATGTGAGTGGAACTACAAAAATAAATCTTGTCTCTCATACAGGTTCAACCCAATCCTATCAAAATTCTAGAGAAGGTGAAGAAAGCTATGGAGACACCTTGCTTTATCAACAACACGATGGATTTTGTCTAAGTGATCCACCACCTTTAGGGGAAGACAAAGATATAAATAAGACCCTACCTCTTAAAACATTTGAAGGTATGCTAAGTTTTAACGACATATCCATGAAACATTCTCCTAGAAAGGCTATATCTAATGATCCACCAAGACTTAGACTTATCATTGAAACTTATACCAAAGAAAAACTTTATAGAAAATGATTAAGCAAGTTAAGATTAGGTCTTGATTTTCGTAATCTTAAGCATCGACAAATTGTTAAACAATGTCTTGACTGAAAGTACGTTTGTGAAGTCTTTAAGATCAGAGACCTAGTCTCAGAAAAAGGTAGAACATTTGACCAAGCAAATCTTCAAAGTAAGTTCTTTCCTATGTGGTCAATCCCATTTCTAATTAAAGACGTTATTGGCCCCAATATGTACAAGGTTGCTGATGTGCAAGGATATAAGTTACCTAGAAATTTTAATGCATTCCATCTAAAGAATTTCTACTCAGGTGTCCCACGTGGACACCTGGTAGATTCTTAGTTGCATGTTTTCTTTCTCTTCATCATGCATTTCATTTGTATATAGTCACATTTGCATATTTTTTTTGCACTTCCATCATCTCTTTCTTGGCATATTGTTTTGATTTTTGCGTTGCATATGATTTTAATAATCATTATGGTCTTTTGAGTTACTGGGCGTTGGGTCATCAAAACACCATCTGAAAATAATGTGAGTATAATCCTTTATATAATATTTCCTAGTAGTATTACATAAAATCTCTTTTATACTATATATTTCAATAATGCTTTGATTCTTCAAGGTTTTAGTTTCTTTAGTTATGTTGGATTATGGAGCATGAGATTTGTGCTAACTTATCATGTAATCATCATGATCATATGAGTGAAGGGTTGGTGATGTTGGAGAATGGTTAGCCATAATCACTAGGTGACCTTGGAAAATCCCATTTTCCCTCTCATAAGCCCTAGCCTCAAGTGTGATGATCCATAGTTACCCTGTGAACAATGGGGTGAAGAGTGTTCATCTCCACTTGAAAACCTTTAGCCACCTAGGAGACCTGCTATGATGCTATCAAATCAAAATTAAAGGCACATACACGAGGCTTAAACTGCATCATGGGCAAAGTTTCCTCAAAAAGAGAAAAAAAGGAATGAGGATCGTGTTCACTGGCAGTGCAGCTAATCGACTAGACTCGTGTTGGAATTCCTACCTTAAGAATGAAGTACACCATGGGCAAAGTTTCCTCAAAAAGAAAAAAAAAAGAATGAGGACCATGTTCAATGGCAGTGTAATAAGTTCTTAAGCATGATGGGGTTCGGCAACTATCCTCACCCTAACCTTTATTTCCCCTTTTGAACCTATTTTCCAAAAAAAAAAAAAAAAAGTTCCAAAGAAAAATCCGAAAGTTGTGACTAGTCACAATCTAATATGAGCCTGTCCTCCTCATTAAGTTTAGTATGGGTCTTGTGTTCAAAGTAGTCAACATGCTGTTGGCTTTTACTTTGTAAGAAGATTGGGAAAGAAATCATAATTATATATAAATGTATGTAGTTAAAAAATAAAATTATATATTTAGAGTTCAATTAAATAACATGGTGTGGTTTGGGTGGCCCGCATTTAGTTCTCTTTTGATTATATGGTTATTTAAATCATGTTTTTTGATTATATGGTTATTTAAATCATGTTTAGATTAATATAGTTTACTTTTAAGTTTTCATTTGCTTGTTTTGTGATGTTTGTGATTCCCTACCTATTGCATCATTTTAAAATTCTGTGGTCTTGTTCCTTGCACTTGCATGCAATTAAAGTTTGGGGGCTAAGTGTTGATGTCAACACTCCCATGTTCTCATGGGGCCATGATTATCAACGTCTCTATCTCTCTCTCTCTTAATAACCACAATAAAATGATGCAAGTAGTGGGTATTTAAACTGTTGGGTGGTGGTCATTAATGGCAGCGGTTATGGACATTAGTGGCAAACGTTTTGGAAGTTATGGTAATTACAATCATTAATGGTAGTGGTTACAGACATTAGTGGCAAACGTTTTGGAAATTATGATAATTACAGTCATTAATGGTGGTGGTTACGGACATTAGTGGCAAACGTTTTAGAAGTTACAGCAATTACGGTCATTAATGATGTGGGTACAGACATAGGTGGGCACTTAATTAGAGAATGTGGGCGTTATTACACAAGAAGTGGTGGCGGTTTTTGTAGCCGTTACATGAAACGTAGACATCATTACGGATGGTCGCGACGGCTATAAAATGGAGTCTAGGGGAGGGATCAAGGAATGGAGGAGAGAGTCCCAAACAAGCTCTGGCTATTAATTTGAAGGGGCAGCTTCCTCTCCACTAAGTAGCAGTTTCCTCTTTTCTTTTCTTTTCTTTACAGACTTCTAGTTGATCTTCAAGGAGGGTCCAAGGTAGGAGCCAGGAGCTCAAAATCGGATCCTTGCGGGTCTTCTCGGCGATGGTAGGAGCTTGTCACGGTGGTGCAAACGTGGGTGAATGACCTTCCTCTCTACGGTGGTGCACAAAAGGTGGCAGATGGTAGCAGGCTTTGAGAACTGCAGTTACTGCCTTGTGCGGATTGCAGTGGGCAGTCTCTCTCTTTCTCTCTCTCTCTCTCTTGTGCGGACTGCAATGGGCAGTCTCTCTCTTTCTCTCTCTCTCTCTCTTGTGCGGACTGCAGTGGGCCGTCTCTCTCTTTCTCTCTCTCTCTCTCTTGTGCGGACTGCAGTGGGCCGTCTCTCTCTTTCTCTCTCTCTCTCTCTTGCTCTCTCGTGGCAATCGCAGTCTTCCTGCCCAACAATGGATACCATTGGCAGTCATGCACCAGCAACGTCAGTGGGACCAGGGAAAATTCAGTTCTTTTAATTACTTATTATATTGAAGATAATTATTTAATTTAAATTCTATATTTCTTTCTAGTTTTTAATTTGCAAAAGGCCATGTAGCCCTCTCCAACTGAGATTATTCCTGAGTTTCTGTACCCATACAGAAGGCGCCCTAGGCAATAGTCTCCTAAAACGAGTTTTTTTCCCGATGTTGGTGTGACCAAAATTTATGCATCAACACTCATGTATCAATGAAATGTAAAAGGATCACAAACCTATACCGATTGGATTAGTGTAAATTTTAGCTCTTAACACATAAAAAATGGTCAACGAATCAAGTTGGAAATTTTAAGCTCTAAATTTTTGGCGTGATGAACCCGTGAGTTTTTAGTACGGTGAGTATGGATTAAAGATGAACCAGTAAAGTGTCACAGTCAACATGGTGAGCCTTGTTTTGTTCTTTTCGCTTTCCAAACAAGTTGAAATTTTCCTTGTTGAATGTTACCCATTGAATTTTAGCCCACGATGGCTATACCGCAATGTTTTCAATGCAAATGGAACATTTTCTTTGCCTTTTATTTCCTAAGTTAGGAAAGGAAAGTGGAGAACAATATGCTTAAAAAGAAATACGGTGACAACTTTTTGTAATTAGAAATTACGCTTAAATCATTATGAGAACATGCAAGGCATTTTCCTTTTCCATAAAACATTAATCTCATAGTTTATGATGGTTTGTAATGGTTCCATAAATGTGACCATTAGGGAAAACCAACAGTTTATACCAGTTTCATTAAAGTGATCCTTACGAGAAAATCAATAGTTTATAACGGTTACGACAAAAGTGGTCTCATATTTGCCATTTAAACCGACAGTTTGGTAACTAACATTTTTCAAGTCTATAAAATATTTTTGATGAGAGAACAAAGGCACTGGAAGAAATCACAGCATTGTTACAGTTTTGGTCCCTATCATAAATACTCAGAGTTTGCATACACCATCATTGTTAAGAATCGGTGTGATAGAAGTATTAAAACACTCACCACAACAAGTTCACATAAAAGCATTGATGAAGTAGTTACTCTAATTATTCGAGTGGTTACTCTGATAATTAGAGCGGTTATTATTTAAGTGATTACTTTAATTATTAGAGTAGTTATTATTAAAGCGGTTACTCTAATAATTAGAGTAGTTATTATTGGAGTGATTACTCTAATTATTAGAGCAGTTATTATTGGAGCGGTTTCTCTAATAATTAGAGTGATTATTATTGGAGTAGTTATTCTAATTATTAGAGCGGTTACTCTAATTATTATAGTAGTTGCTCCCAAGCCTATAAATATACTGCCCAGGTGCACAATTGGAAGAGAAGTCTGATAGCAGTGAAGTAGCGAAACTCTTATAGTTTATTTGCAAGTTAGAGTAGTTTCCAAGTGCCCACAGCAGGAGGTCGAAGTATCGATGGATCTTTATTCGAGCATTGCGTACTTGAGCACACCTTATGTACGACAATAAAGACTAGCTCTTCAATTCATCCTTGTAGCACTTGAGATTTGTTTTCTTACACATTCCTTTTATTTTATTTTCTTATGCATTTATTTTATTTTCTTATGCATTTTAGTTTATTTTATTTTATGCACTTTACAATTCTATTATTAGCGTAGCAATTCATTTTGATCAATTAAGCAAATCGTTAAAATATACTCAGTACGATCACTTCGAGCATGCGTGTAACACTTGGTAACCTAGTAATGACTAGCGTTTGGTAATCCTAGCAGTGTTACACTAGTTTAGGATGTGTACAGCAAGTGAGAACGGATATTGGTGTTAGGATTAGTCAAAGCCTAGTTAATCAGTAGTTAAGTTAAATTAGTCACTTAGTTATATCTCTCTTTCCCTATTAGCATAGGACATAAAAACATAAAAGATATAAAAATCATATGCCTCAAGCTTACTTAACCATACAATCGTGACATACAAGTAAGTTTGGGAACATAATGATCAACCAACCCATCCTTGTCCACAAGGGCACAGAAGCACTTAGTCCTTGGAATTTGACCGGGTCGTGTATGAAACGCTCGTATTCGTATGGTTGAGCTTAGGGGTACCTCACCACTCATCATTGGCATTGTTGCCAAGGACTTAGTTGTTTGTGTGCTAATTAGAACTTAGGAAATCATTCACATCGTTAGAACGAACCCTTAGGGTTGATTAAGAAAATAATAAATAAGAATACATTGCACACTAAACAGACAAGTATGTCTCCTTCTTCATACGAAAGCGCCTCA
>MNCI01005636.1:0-10182 GCA_015680685.1 Gnetum montanum | reverse complement strand
AATCAAATGTTCCCACAACTACCATGTCCATGGGAGGTGTCAACTTCATCAACCATTCAAGCATTAGCATGGATGGCATAGGACCCTCAAACTGAATAGGAAAATCTCTAGACACTCTTTCAAAGCCATACAATTCCAAAAACTGAAGCACAAGATAAGGGGAAGCAATCCATGGAGGAGCCACCACCACCTAGAACCACATGATTTCTAACAAAGTTTTGTACTTTTGTAATTTTGTATTCATCTCCCAATTTTGTTGTATGCAATCTTTCATTGTGACATGAATAAATTCCTAGTTAGTCAAGAATCCCATTCCTATCCACTGTGTAATCAATGGGGCTTGTTCTCATTTTGTTCGACTTGAGGACAAGTTTTCATTTAGTCATGGGGGTATGATGAACCATGATTTTTAAAGCTCTGATATTGGACCCTTGATATCAAGTACATGATATTGTGGCCTAATAAGTGATATCGAATACATGATATCGTGGTTCCTGTGTGAGCCTATAAATACACAATTGGGCGAATGGGAGAGTCATAGGAAAAGTTATGGTTAGAGTAGGATCTTTTTGTCAATTTTCAATTCCTTTCAATCCTTTCCCCAGTGCATGCCTATAGTGTGATGTATAATTGTATGGAACTTTTATTTGAGTGTGATGTACTTGGACACACACATGACTGGCAATAAAGATTGAGATTACTTCATCATTGTAGCATTCACTTAGTTTTAACTGTTATTTATTTCTTTCTTACTTAATATCCCTTTACCTTCCTCTCCTATCCTTGTTATTAACATGGAATGAGTACAACTTAATCATGAGCATTTAAGTGTGACTACTTGGTATCCCAGTAGCGTACCTAGGACATGTGCTTGGTAATCCCAGTAGTAGTACATGAGGTCCAAGATGTGTATAGATGATTAAGGGATAGATGCTCATCGCACTTAGGCTATCTTAGACTTTCTTCACCCTTTCCCTCTTAGGTTAATCAAAGGTATTTCCATTGCCTCTAGGAGTAGCACTAACTTAGAACAACATCATACACCTCACTCTGAACTAAACCATACGTGACAAAGAAAATACTAGTCCAGGTGGGAAGAAAGTGAACTACAATCAACGAGTAACTATCTAGATACCACAACTAGTCTGTTTGTGGAGTTCGACCGAATCATGCATGAACACTTGTATTCATATGGTTGAGTGTAGGGGTACCTCGCCACTCATCACTTGTAATCTTCGTGGTTTAAATGAGGGATTTCTATTCATCTTTTACTTATAGTTTGTGCTTTAGTCCTACAGTGCTATTGTTGTGTCTATCTTTCAACATTTGGCTTTTACCTAATTGATTACTATATCTTGTTTTACCTTATTTTAATACAGATTTGCCAAGAACTATTGAAACTATTTGCTACCTATGAGTTGAGGGTGGTATTTTGTTTTCTCATTTCTAGGTGCTATAGCATTTATGTGTGTTTTTCATTTTCTCCATTTTGGATGTCCATATCTCGGCCAATCATTA
Organism: Gnetum montanum; assembly: GCA_015680685.1. Classification (NCBI taxonomy): domain Eukaryota; kingdom Viridiplantae; phylum Streptophyta; class Gnetopsida; order Gnetales; family Gnetaceae; genus Gnetum; species Gnetum montanum. The sequence continues at coordinate 8,664 of MNCI01005636.1, read as the reverse complement.
AGGAGCAGAAGTAGAGCTTAAAATAATTTTGGTTGAAAAATGAAACTTCCTGGTCTTATTTGTGAAGATAAATGACACCTCTACATTGTGGCTTAGAGAAGAGTAGGAGTTTGAAAGATTCTCTTTGCTCTATAAATTTGGCTTCTAGTTTGTCATGATGTTGCTAATATCTTGTTAGGCAATGGAACTACATTAGGAGGAGGAGGAAGAGTGTGGTTTGCAAATAATCACTGCCTCAACCTTGACCTCTGGTGTTTTTGCTTTGAATTTCGATTTGGAGAGTTTTAGTCCTAAAGGATTGCATGTCTTGGTCATGGATAAGGACAATCTACCTTTCTCTCATTGAAAGAATGCTCACTAAATGCAAGTACATCATGACAATGTGCAGAAGCGTATTGCAGGAAATATCTCTAATAATGAACATTACTGAGGGTTTCAACATAGTGCTTTGTAATGTACATTTTCCTAGAGAAGATGGCTTCCACCTACTCAACATTTTTGGCTTCTCCCCTAAGCTTCCTATCATAATAATGTCCATGAGTGGAGACACCAATTGTTAAATGCGCTTAATTGTTAAACATGTTTTTCTATTTATCCTAGTCTTTAGGGATTAGTTACTTTCCTTTAGGTGGTTGAACATGAAATAACCTCTTTCTTTAGAAGTTTCTTCATATTAGGATTCAGTTGCTATTTTCTCTCATTGTACCAGTGATGTATTCACCTATTTAAAGACCATTATCAGTTGAATAAAGTGAGTTTTTAGTTGCCTATGTTTTGCCCCTATTTTGTTTCTTTATGCTCTATTTTGTTTTCCCATGTGTTAATAGTTCCTACACTAATAGTTTAAAGACTCTGACAAGTGTTTGAGGATAGCAGTGTACAACTTTAGAGGTTGATACTGGTATCAAAGCTTGGTTTAGGAGGCTAGAGAGAAGAGCACAGTAGTGCATAAATGACCTCTAAAAATTTTGTACAACCTACCATTCCACATTTTGATAGTTACTATGACCATTAGAGCATGTTTATGGAAAATGTCTTGAGGTCTAAGGAGTACTAGCAAGTTGTTGAAGATGGTGTAGTAGCACCTGTAGCTAAGGTTGCACTCACAAATGAACAAAGAAAGGAGCTAGAGGGATTGAGGCTGAAAGATTTGAAGGCAAAAAATTATTTATTTTAAGAAATTTATTGTTCTATCCTAGAGACTATTCTTAGAAAAGAAACTTCAAAGGATATTTTGGATTCTATGAAGAAGAAATATCAAGGGTCTTCGAGAGTAAAGTGCACATAGCCTAAAGCCTTGACAAGGGATTTTGAGACTTTGCAAATGAACGATAGGGAGTCTGTTACCTACTATTGTGCAAGGATAATGGGGATAGCCAATAACATGTGATTTCATGGTGAGAAGATGGAGGATGTGATTATTATTGAGAAGAGATTGCATTCCTTATCCTCCAAGTTTTATTATGTTATTTGATCAATTGAAGAATCCAAAGATGTTGATGCACTTTCCCTTGATGAACTTCAAAGTTCTTTGTTAGTCCATGAATAGAAGATGAATTGAAATTCATCTTTTGAGGAGCAAGCTTTGAAGGCTTCTACTTTTACTTATTCCTCAAGAGGAAGAGGTAGAGGTAGAGGTAAAGGAAGAGGAGATCAAGGCAATCAATATGGCAATAGACATTTCAAAAGGGATGATGATAAATTTCAAGGTGAAGGTAGAGGACAAGTTGACAAATCTAAGGTGGAATGCTTTAGATTTCATAAATACGAACATTATTGTTATGAATGCTACACTAAACTACCCAATGACAAAGGAGAGAACTCAAATTTTGTAGAAGAGAAGGAGTTTGAGACTTTGTTGATGGAAATTCAAGTCAATCGAGAGTCTCAGTCAGATGTATGGTATGTAGATATTGGTTACAACAACCATATGTGTGGATGTAAGTGTTCTTTTTCTTACTTAGATGAAAGTTTTCATTCTACAGTAAGTTTTGGTGATTTTTCTACTATCAATGTAATGGGAAAGGAGGACATTAACATTAGAACCAAGAATGATTTTGTAGAAATAATTTCCAATGTTTTTTATGTTCCTAATTTGGAAAGAAATTTGTTAAGTGCTGGTCATTTGCTAGAGAAGGGTTACTTAATAACCATTCAGAAGGATGCTTGTGAAATTTATCATCCTTCCAGAGGAGGAGTTATTGCATTTGTTTAAATGAGCTCCAATAGATTATTTCCATTGAGAATTGAAAGGTCTAAGTTTTTCTTAAAAGTTAAAGTAAAAGATCCAAAATGGCTTTGGCATTTTCACTATGGCCACTTGAATTTTGGAGGATTAAAGACTCTGTAATAGAAAAATATGGTAATTGATCTTTCTCAAATTACAATTTCTTCTAGAGTCTATGAAGAATTTGTTGTTGGTAAACAACATTGTTCTCAATTCTTTTAAGAAAAAGCATGGAGAGTAAAGAATGTCCTTGAGCTGGTTCACTTTGACATTTGTGGGCTAATAAAACCATCTTCAAATGGAGGTAAGAGGTATTGGATCACCTTCATTGATGATTACACTCATAAATTTTGGGTTTAGTTTTTGTAGGAGAATTCTGGAGCTTTTAATGCATTTCAAAGCTTGAAGGTGCATGTTGAGAATGAGTCTAGAAAGATCATTAAGACTCTTTGTATAGATCATGGAGGAGAATACTATTCAAAAGAGTCTGATGTTTTTTGTGAGAATCATGGCTTATGAAGAGAGCTCATAGCCCTCTATACACCACAACAAAATGGTGTATCAAAGAAAAAAAATAGAACCATCCTCAATATGGTGAAAAGCCTCGTAGCAAGAGGAAGTATTGCAAAGAGTTTTTGGTTGGAGGCTATGAATTGGAGCATTCATGTTTTGAACAGAAGTTCCACCTTTGCTATCCAAAACATGATACCAAAAGAGGCTTAGAGTGGAAGGAAACCAGTAGTAGATCACTTCAAAATCTTTGGTTGGATTGCCTACGCACATATCCCCAATGAGACAAGGAAGAAGCTAGAGGATAAGACTGAAAAATGTGTCTTTCTTGGCATAAGTGGAGCATCCAAAGCATATAAATTGTGTAATCCTTTGACAAAGAAGATTATGACCAATAGAGATGTCATCTTTGATGAAGAGAGCACTGGGAATTGGAATGGGTAGCAACCTACTTCAATTATTTTTTATAGTGAAACTATAGACTCTGTAGCACTCGAAACTATAGAACCTAGAACTACAAACTTTGCAGCACCAAGAATTGTGGAGGTTGAAGCATCAAGAATTGTGGAGGCTAAAATCCCAATAGCCACAGAGGTTGAAGCACCAAGAACTATGGAGGTTGTGACTTCACCAACAGAAGTAGTAGCTGAATCTCATCGTATTCAAAAAAGACCTCTATGGATGATGGATTATGAGGTAACTAGGATTGACCAATCTGATGACCCAATCACCTACTTTTCTTTGTTTGCAAATTGTGATCCCACAACTTTTGAAAATGCTATTAAAGAATCAAAATGGAGAAAGGAAATGGATGATGAGATTGAAGCCATTAAGACAAACGATACTTGGGAATTGGTTGATCTTCCAAAAGGGCACAAAACCATTGGTGTGAGGTGGGTCTTCAAAACAAAACTAAAGGAGACTAGTGAAGTTGACAAGCATAAGGCACGATTGGTGGCTAAGGGATACAAGTAAGAGTATGGGATTGACTATAAAAAAGTCTTTTCTTTTGTTGTAAGGCATGATACAATCAAATTGGTGATTGCATTGACAACACAAAACTCATGGCCTATCTTCCAAATGGATGTCAAGTCTACATTCTTGCATGGAGACTTGGAGGAACATGTATTTATTGATCAGCCCCCTAGTTTTGTGAAGCTTGGTAATGAGCACAAGGTCTATATATTAAAAAAGGCTTTGTATGTACTAAAACAAGCCCCAAGAGCTTGGTATAGTCGTATAAATACCTATTTTTCTGAGGGATTTCAAAAATGTCCATATGTGCATACACTTTTTACAAATATTGATGTAGGAAAAGTGCTCATTGTGTGTTTATATGTTCATGATATTATTTTCACTAGGAATGATAGTGATTTGTTTGAAAATTTTAAGAAGTTAATGATGGATGAGTTTGACATGACTAATCTTGGAAAAATGCATTACTATCTTGGCATGGAAGTAGTGCAATCCCTATGGAATCTTTATTTCTCAAAAGAAGTATGTGAGAGAAATTTTGGAGAGGTTTAAGATAAAGGATTGCAAGCTTGTAAGCAATCCAATTGAGTTTGGCTTGAGGCTAAACAAAGATCCTAAAGGAAGGTGGAGGCTACACTTTACAAGCAAATTGTTGGGAGTATAATGAATTTGACTGCAACTAGATCTAATATAATGCATGTTGTGAATCTTATTAGTAGATACATGGAGTCTCCAAAGAAGATGCATTTGTTAGCTACTAAAAGAATATTTCGTTACTTGCAAGGGACTAGAGATTTTGGGCTATTTTACAAGAAAGGTGAGAAATATGATTTTGTGGGATTTATTGATAGTGATTATGTAGGAGATCAAGATGATAGGAAGAGCACTTTATGATATGTTTTTATGATGGGCATAGGATTTGTTTCATGGACATCCAAAAAGTAATCAATTGTCACATTGTCAACCATGAAGGTTGAATTTGTTGCTACAACAACTTGTTCTTGCCAAGCTATTTGGCTAAGAAAAATTCTTAAAGAGCTATATTTCAAGCAAGAGGGGGCTATTACAATTTTCTATGACAATAATTCATCCATAAAGTTATCCAAAAATCTTGTGCTGCATGCAAGAAGCAAGCATATTGATGTGAGATTTCACTTCTTGCATGATCTATGCAATGATGGTGTTATTGATTTGGTGTATTGCAAGAGTGAAGATCAACTCGTTGATATTCTAACCAAGCCCCTCTAGTTATCAACATTCCAGAGGCTAAGAAAGTAGCTTGGAGTCAACACATTGAATGATTCTTGTTAAACTGATAGTTTGCAAACCTTCAGTTTACAAGAGGGTGTTAAATGTGTTTAATTGTTAAACATGTTTTTTTGTTTGTCCTAGTCTTTAAGAATTATCCTAGTCTTTAGGGATTAATTGCTTTTCTTTAGGTGGTTGAACATGTAGTAACCTTTTTCTTTAAAAGTTGCTTCATATTACAATTTAGTTGGTATTTTCTCTCATTTTACCGTTGATGTATTTTCCTATTTAAAGGCCATTATTAGTTGAATTATGGTCTATTTTATTTTCCTATGTGTTAACAATCCCTATACTAACAGTTTGTAGACTCTAACAAGTATCTAAGGCTAGCAGTGCAAGGCTTCAAAGGCTGACATCAACATGGTGATGATGGGGATCATTAAGGGCACATGCAATTACTTGATAAACTCTGTCCACATGGAGGATCTACAAAACAACAACAACAACAGCAAATGCAACTTTGAATAGATAGGAATTCATAGAACTATTTGATTGCTGAGAAACTTTTAGGGAATGAAGGAGCTCATTATGGTAAAGCTATAATAGGCTTTGATATCATATATGTTTGCAAATTTCTTAGTTGTCATTAAATGTTTCTACATTTAAAATGATAATAAAATAAATAAATAATAAGTAATAGCTTCTTCTCTTTATTAACATTTATGATTTTAAAAATACTTTAAATTTCTTTATTTTTGCTTGAGAGGTGGCAAGCATGGAAATGAACAAGAAGATTTAAATTACCAAGGAAATCTGCAAGATCTCCGCTTTGCCACACTTGGCAAAGGAGATCATGCATGATGGTCAAGTGGATGGACACGTCACTAGTTCCTCTTCCTCTTGAAAAAAGAAGAGAGGCAAGGCACAAAGAAGAGCATCAGCCAGCAAGGAAAAAAAGGCCTCTCCTTCACCTCCTCCTCCTTTCCCTTCATCTTCATCATCTTCCCTATTCTATACCCCTTATCCCATTATAGCCTTACTCCACCTCTTGTTGCTTCCTCGAATTTTCTAGAACATGAAGTCATCTAGATCTAGGTGAGATTATGTAGGAGGCTAGAATGGTTAACTCTTGAGTTTCAACATGAGAAAGACTAGGAAAAGGATTAGGGTAACATCTTAGTTGAAAAGGAGGTACCAATCATCAAGTTTCAAGAGCTTGAGAATCAAATTGAGCAATTGACTCAGGTTATCCAATCCTATGAATATCTTTAGGAAGAGGTGAAGAATAAGCTTTTCAACAACGACAAAAGCGGATGGATCGATGAATAATCTACTAAGTCCCTCCCTTTCCCCTTTCATCAATGTTTGTGTGTATGTTGATGTAACTCGACACTGTTTATCATTTTAATGTATGTGAATCATTTTACTTATAATATTCTCACTTTCAAATATTTCAATATTTTAAAATTGTTTTTTTAAATTATTGGTTATGCTCCTCTTCCACTTCCACTGAGACCATATTGTTTGCAGGTTAGCCGCACCCATATGCAAGGTGCCCTTGACAATAACCATGCCAAATCATGCACTTTCAAGCATTGTGAGTCGAGTTGCCTTGCTGCCCAAATTTCCACATCCACAATTACAAAGGATTGCTATTTTACAATTTGAAGGAGTCTTGCAATGGGAATTGCGCAAGCCAAATTGAGCACACGGCCCGATGAATTTCTTGTGCGAATATTATCGTTGATGAAATCATAGAGAAGAGTAGATGTTTGTTCTGTTCTTTCCAAACGATGGGCTTCTCTCTACACTGAATTGTCGTGCCTGTACTTTGATTGCAACGAAATCTATCCCTTTCAAAGAGGGTTTTCATAGAGGACTTGTAACAAATGCACTGCTTAGTCATGGAGGAAATCTAGAAACTCTGTACTTTAATACAGGATACCAAAACCTGCCCTCGTTGAAACTGAGTAAACTAAATCACTGGTTAAAGTAAGCAGCAGTACACGATGTTAAAAATGTGAGCATACACAACCTTTTCATGTTTGATATGCCATGCACTTGTTCTTCTGCTGCAAATCTGGTGTCTCTGTTTTATATGGACTAGCCCACGACTTTTCTTAGATTTCCCTACCTTCGGAGTCTCAGTTTTAAGGATGTTACAGAAATGAAAATCAATGCTGGAATATCTCAAGAGTTTAACAGTCTCAACAAATTCACAGACATGAAACTCGATTTCATTAGTTAGTTAATTCTACTAATGATGACACGAAACTGTCAAGTTGCATCTATGTTTCATCACTATATAATTCTTAACCTTGATTTCATTTTAGACATTTGGCATCTAGGAAAAGAAAGAGAAACCCTTGTTAGAATGCTTAGCAAATGTGAGCCAGCTATAGTTGGAGTTCACTGATAGAAGCAGTAACAATGAGAAACATCTTGAGGGCCAATAGATCTTTCCTACTCTCTCTTGGATGAGAAACATCTTGAGGGCGAATAGATCTTTCCTACTCTCTCTTGGATCTACTCTCTCTTTGCATGCTTCTCTAATTTATTTGATTTCATGCAAATTCCTAATACTTCTAAAAATATTTCTTGAAACAAGGGTTTCAATCATAGGTTTGTGCATAAAGGTAGGAAATGTTGGACAAAATTTAGCACCATTGATTCAGTTCTTATTAGTCTTTAATATATAGTTCAGTTCTTGGTATGATTTTGTTGAATGATGATTTTATTATGAAACTGAAATTTTTTATTTACCTCCATTTAGACTGGCATCAAAATTCCTTTTACTATTTTTATAACTCAGTATTGTCTAGTGAAATCAAACCTGTTAAAGTTACCAAGTCAATTATAACGTGACTTCCGTTCTTATTTCAATATTTTGATGTGCCCAATCATATAATTTGTTTTTGTACACACTCCAAAAATTTCTATATTAAATTAAGAATTATGGGTTATCATTGTCTTTTTGCTAAAGCCGTGAAGGGATTATTTCCTTCTTTCGCTGTTTCTGTCGTCTTAGCCACCAGTGTGGCCGAATTTATGTCTCAGAAGAAAATGTATCGTTAGAAACGTTAAGAATTCGCAAACGGTTTTCAAAACGCAAAACGTTATAATAAAAAGTTTAAGAAGTATCAATATCATTGGGCTTAGGATCCAGAAATAAGTCGTGTGTTTTTCAAATTTTGCTTTGTTTTCTCATTGGCATTTCCTGTTCGGTTTCCGAAAATTGGTTCACATTTCATTTACGTTTTCATCCGTCGATCCAGGTCTCAAAGTACTGAAAACCGGTGAAGCCAGATTGAGCACGCAACTTCATGGAATTCTTTTGCATATATTATCAATAACAAGATCTTTTAAAAAAATGCACTTCTGTGTTTTGTGCTCTTCAAATGATGGCGTTCACTTCACAATGAGTTACCATATCTGTACTTTGATTTTAGAGAAGGACTTTAATGAAATTGTAACAAAAGCACTTCTGGACCACAGAGGAGATCCAGAAACCTTTCTATTAATATCAGAAAGAAAGAGCGGAGTAAATTAAATATTCAAATAAGAAAGAGCGGAGTGTATTCAGAGTGCCGTCATAAATGGCCCTCTTACCTACGGTTTTGTAGAAACAATTTCCAATGTTTTTTATGTTCCTGATTTGAAGAAACAATTTCCAATGTTTTTTATGTTCCTGATTTGAAGAGCAA
>MNCI01005634.1:40508-52786 GCA_015680685.1 Gnetum montanum | reverse complement strand
GAAAATAGAGTTTGCATGCCAATTTAAACCCTTAGAGTTATAAGGTATTTAACTATAATTATTGGATAGTTCAACTCTAAAATATTTATAAGATTCACATATATCATGTCTTTTTTATCCAAGGAAAAAAATTGTAATTTCTATTTCTAGTGTCACAAACTAGCATTTTAGTCTTATTAGTATTAACTTTCATACCAGAATGGTTGTAGTAGTCATGAAGAATTTGACACATATATGTTAATCTTGTAGTTGATTTTGCAATCAAGGTCACATCATTTGCAAAGAGAAGCATGTTAAAAAGAATAATCCATTCACTGATGTACCATGATTAAAGGAATTTTGTGCATCCATTCCTCCAATTCATCTATAAATATGCCAAAAAGGGTAGGAAAAAAATCTAATTGAGCTATTAATAATTTTTCCTTCTCTAGTAAGATTATCATCAATAAGAATGTTAACTGTCTCATAGATTCTTTTAGTAGCAGGAAGGAAATATTATGGAATTTTAATGCTATCCAATCTCTTCCAAAGTTAATGCCAAGTAAAAGAATCATAAGCCTTAGAGAAATAAACAAAACAAATAAAATTTATATGGTTTGGCCTTTTTTCTTTCTCTACAAAATAACACAAAGTTATTAGATGGTCTATAATAAAATGATTTTTCCTGAAGCTTGCTTGTGACTAAGCATGAAGAGCTTGCATTTTTGCCCATGAACTAATTTTATTCTACAAAATAGTACCCAAAATTTTAATGAAAACTGAATTAATTGTGATCAATTGATAATTATTAAGATTTGTCTTATCTTGTTTCTTAAAAAGCAAGACTACTCGATTAGAATGCCAAGAATGATCCAAATCATACTGAATCCCTTTATTAAGAAGATTATAAGTTTCTTTCCACACTAATGGACCACCCTATTTAAGAAGCTCTACATATAATCCACTAACATCAACACCTTTCCCAAAAGATAATTTTTGAATTCTTGTAGAAACATCATCAAGGGATAACTCAAGAACACTAGAATTATCTTGCACAGTTGGGGGAACCTCTTGATTAAAAAGGTCATTGAAGAAATTTTGAATAGTAGATAAGGAAAAATCCCAACCATGTTGCTATCTATTTTGGAATAAATTCCAAAGGCTCTTTAGATTTGAGTGGAGCTCACAAATCATTCTTTCTTGCTCTTCTTTAATGAGCATTTTTTTTAAAAAAAATGAATAAGCTTTTTATAATTCTTTAGCATTAAGACATCAAAATTTGAAGCTATAACATCTTTATGAGATGTCAAACAATCCACATCAAACTAAGGTTTTCTACTAGCAAGCTTCTTAATCTATACTTGAGTAGCTATAGACAAAAAAACATTAGTCAAATCTACCTCATTATTAGTGTTGACCAACATATTAGCCACTCCTATTTGAAAATCCTGATAAAGGTCTGCTATAAGATGATGAGTTTAGCATTTCCTATAATGAATATTATGAATTGAAGCAAAATAGTGAATTTCAGATAATGACAAGGAGATTCTAGGAGTTTTTCTCCCATGAGAGGTTTTCATTGCATCTATATTATCATGGGTAGATAAGAGAAGAATAATGAAAGAGTTACCTTGATGCCCAATAAAGGTGAAATAAGAGGAGGAAGAAAATTTTCTAATGCCATTAAGAATTAAAAAATCAAAAGAATGACCCCACTCTAAGAAATGAATACCCCTATGATTTGTACTATGATTAGTAGATGATCTTTTATTAACTAAATGGAGCTCTTCACTAAAGTTTAATTGAGAATTACAAACAAGCCTTTGAATCTAACTTTGTCCAACATGAGTATTAAAATCCCCACAAAAGAATCTTTTCCAAGCTTGGAAAATTTTGCAACATCTTGATCCAGTTACTAAAAAAGATGCTCTAATGAAAGATTAGTAGAATTATAGATAGAAGAATCCCTCAAAGAAAAATAACAAATAGAAATATAAAGAACCTCTAAAATGCCTTGACTTAAACCCACAAATATTGGTTATTATCATCAACTTTGTGCACCTTAATGAAATGATCTCTAGACTTTTTAATTAAACAAGCAATACCACTAGAATGTCTATCCCTCATCTTAGATTGCTTATCTCCAATAGAAATGATATGAAAGCCTCGAATAGATACAATCAAAGAATTTTCTTCTTCCCAAGTTTTATCAAAAATAAATAGATTAAAATCACTAAAGAAATGACTAGTATCTAAAGTGGTAACTTTATTAGCCAATGAACCTTCAACATTAAGGAAACCACACCTACTAGAATAAAATCCCTATTTTGAGGGATTTGTCCTCTCTTTGATGACTGCAACATCATGAGCTTATTTAACTTTCCACCATTCTTCGTACTTGTTTACATACTCTTTGTTAGTCGGGTATCCATTTATCCAAATGTTCTATCCTTTCAAAATACTTCTATTATTGCAAACCATATCTCTTCCATGCCAATGAGCAAACTTAACAATAATCTACCAAGGTTTATCCCCCTTAGGATGAAGTCTATTTACACTATTTATCAAGGTAGAAGAAATTAGAATCTGTTTTGTAAAGAAATCTAGCATGACCTACAAAAGATCATCATGCTATTTTTTAGGAATTCCCAAAATTCAAAGATTCTAAATTTTGTCACGTTCTTTTTTCATCTTTATGAATTTTCTTAATAAGTTCTACTAAGCATAAGTGAGCAATTATTATTTTTGACTGAAGAGAATCTAACTTTGACTACAAAGTATCCATATTTGTCTCAACTTGAGTTGTTTGAACATTTGATAATAAATTTTTCAAGTTTATAGTGGTTGGAATAGTTTGTACCTTTTTGACCGTGGCTTCAACCATGAGTACTAATTGCATAATCCTAGATAGCATGGAGTTCAAAGTTATAATCATGTTATTCCATTCCTTTAGAGAAATTGTAATCCCATCATTAAAACCTTACATTTGTATTTTTGCAAACTACTTGAAATGGAATATGCTGTTGTCGTGGCCTTGGCATATAAAATGCTAAATCTGAAACCATTGAAATGTTGAAAGTCCAAATTAGATCTATGCTCTATCAAATTAGAAAAATCATTGAATCACATAATCACCAAAATTGATGAACCAAAAACTTATAAAATTTCTGGAATTACTACCATGTTACTAGAATTTAGGTATGCTACAAACACTTTTCATGAGTTATTTTAACCTTTTTCCATTGTTCAACCCTTTCTAGGTGAATGGAAAAAAAGAACTCATGTAGTTGACCTCATTTTATTCAGAGAAGGCTAGGATGATGATGATTAATCCTTTCTACAAATTTCTTCCCAGCAATATTCTCATTTATTCATATTCTTTTCCCATTCTTACGTTGCTTCACATGGCTTCAATATCTCCAAACAAACATGCTATTTGTCTTCTACATCATAAACCTTAATAATTATCTATCCAACTTTTCACATTGTTCACTTGGCACCCTCAAAACTTTATAATTTTTTCAACTTCCTTGACTAAAACTTTATTTATTTCACTCTTGTCCTTAAGATACTTACAAATTGCAATATTTTCCTTTGCTTTTTAAAATATTGCTCTTTTAAAGCTTTTGTGATTATAAACGTGCGTTGCAATTATTAATGGTTTTTATGTGGGCATGTGCAATGCCCTCGAACCACTGGCTGCAGGAGGCCAAAGGTTAAGAATGTACCTAGGCCTGCCCTATCCATTTCTTTTGGTTTGATATATTTACGCTAGTGTATTTTTATCATGAATTTTAATGTCATGCATTTCCTCTCTTTCTATCTGGGTCCATTACTCCATTTTACCTACTTGAGAGTTGATTATGTCGAAGCACTTTCTTTGATAATTTGATTATGTTATTGACACCCAAAACAACTCATGAACCACTAGAATTAGCAACACTTGTTACAGCTAAAGCAGTAGGAATCTATGTTCTCATTGCCTGCAATTAAACATACTGCTCAGGTATATTTTCCATTTTGACCACCGAACCAAAATCATACAATAACCAAAATCATACAATCATTAGTGGTGAACTGGTGGTAAGTGTTGCTCAGAGGTGGGCAATGCTATTAAGGGATCACATACCCTACCAAAATCATACAATCATTAGTGGTGGACTGGTGGTAAGTGTTGCCTAGAGGTGGGCAATGCTATTGAGGGATCACATACCCTTAACCAAATTGATGGAATATTTTTATATTTTGATTGCCATATATTCAATAAAATCGAAAACATTCTCTATTAACTCGGTTGCAGAGCTTTATCTCAAATTTTATTTTGCAAGGACCATCCTTTGGAGTCACAATGTTGATTACACCAAGTAGGTCCTAGGAGGGTTAGTAGATGACCTAAAGCCTAACCTCTTTGAGCCGCACCCTTCCACCTAAAATAGAAGCACCTTACCATCACTCTAAATGGCAGTCCCTTCTATCTTGCAATCTTCATTTCTTAAAATTGCATGCCAAGCATCCTTGAGAATTGCTATGCACCTTTTAAATATTATAAATTTTCAAACATAATCATTTCACTCTGCTTAACATGTAGCTTTTGAGTAATCTAGGTTTTAAACTATGTTTCACATCGGTTTATGGGAAGATGGGAGCATGTACCCAAATGAGTTTGGGAACAAGGAGTAATTCATGGGAGCGAAAGTAAATGCATGTGGAACATGATTAAAGAAATTAATTAAAAATATAAAATTCTTCTCTTGACTCAGTTAAGATTTTAAGAAAATATATAAAAATACTGTAATGTTAAAATCGAAATAATATAATCATATCTCTTAAAATACAATGATACCATAATTTACTGGTCTAGAAATAAAAAAATGTTGGTACAAGTATTCATTCTATTATCTCTATAAGTTTTATCATTGTTAATTTTTTTTATAAATCCATTGTTGTTTGATGTAGCTTTATATCATTTTTATTATGGGATCTATTATCTGCACATGAACAAAATTTTCTTGACTCAATCAACTGAAAATGCTCTAACGCACTGAAAAGTGGGGAACCAAAAAATTTTCATGGAAACCAGCTCCCGGGAAACACTGATTTTAAATAAGTACCCGTCGATCCTACTGTGAAAGCTGCATCTCTCACAAGGGTAGAGTTCAGGAGGAGAGAAAAGATGACTACATTGAGAGTTTGATAAGAGGTTGTATGGTACTATGGTTATAGCCTCATACTAGTGGTAAATTGACAGATAGAACTGCGGATAGCGGATTAGGATATTTGATGCTGACTGTTCAAATCTCACTACATTACTTTTATTTAATGATATAATTTATTACTGTAAAAATTATGTAAATGATTGCATTATTTTGAAACATGCAAGCCCTTTAAGAGCTTATATCCTATTTGGGCATGTTTGGTTGTATCTGTGCAACTATTGGGTAAAGCTTCATTGAGTGCAACAACCAAGCAAGGAATGTAACAAGTCACCCACATGAAACTACTCAAAATGAAACAAATTTTTTAAACCATGTTAAAACAAAAACTATTATATTTAATAATGAATTTGAAAATTCAAAGATTAGTATAACAAAACTAGCCTATGCACATGCAGGTACAATCGCTAACGTAGACATTGGGACCCACAGATACTCATAGAATTAAAGTGGGACTAGGATGCGATTGTCAATCTCCTTTTTCATGGTATAATATTCTTTACAACATTACACCTAGCTGTGATTTTAATCTTAATCATTACTGAATATATTATTCCTTTGTTATTATTGGCTTTCATATTCTCTTTTACATGAACATTATACCTAGCTATGATTTTAATCTTAATCATTACTGAATATAGTATTCCTTTGTTTTTATTGGCTTTCATATTCTCTTTTACATGAACATTATATCTTGTAATGCATTAAAGGAAAATTTCATATCTATCTTCACGGGTATAAAGCCATCATGATTTTACTTTTCTAAAAATTCCAGCTTATTCTTATTTAATTTTCAGATAGTGTTATCAGATTTTGGTCCTACATATATTTAGATTTTACAATGCTTAAGAGAAGCATTTTAGGTATCCATCTTCTTTAGCAATTTCACCATTAATATTGTACAAATACATAAAGTTTCTACTTCTTATAATCTAAAATCTTATCTTTATTTTTTTTCCCTTTTTCAATTGTCCTACATTCTTTAGGTAGATTTTCAATTTGTAATTTTACAAGTGCTCTTAGAACCTAAACATTAGGGAGAGTCAAAGCAAGAAAGAACCATTATAAGTACATCCCAAGACATCTAGCAAATATGATACTTTAGAATAATTATAGAGGATGGCTCTAACGTTACTCAATTGGCAACCTCTTGCCTAACAAGACAATTGAGCAAGGTGGGTTAGAACATAAGCATTTTAAAACTTAAGACATATAGTCAAATTAAAACTTTATAACTCCATATTGCCCACTAGAATCTAACCCATAAAGACTTACTACTAGGCAAACACCTCATTGCTAAATAATGAAGTGACCTTTTAGGTAACAAAATGTATTTTAAATGCTCTATTTTTGTAACCAACTCTTTCCTCAATAAAATCACTTTGCATGAAGAACTCTCTTTCAATATTTTAAACATTAAAATTCAATGGTGTTATTCTACTTCAAAAGTGACCATTCAACGTTAACAAAATACCATAAGAACTTTTATTTTTTTCACTATTTATCTACCAAATAAAGCCTGCAAAGTACGAATTCATTGGATAATTAACTACATTATACCACATAATTTGACTTTCACTATTCACTGTCAAGTTGCAAGGGATGAAGCTTTCCCTATCAACAAAGGGGATTCGACATCTCCTTTTCTAAAATCGCAGAGGAAACGGCAGTCAGTCAGGTCGGAGACGGAAGGAAGAAAAACAGTAATCTAAAACTACGTGTCTGCTGCCCATGGATGGAAGACAGGAAAGGCCATAGTAGCGAGAGCAGTCGCTCTGCGATAAAACTAAACTAAGCTAAAAATGCGGAAATGGGAGTCACGAGAGCAGGTTGCAGTATCAGTTGAGAAATCCGTCGATGCAATCGACGCTAGTGGAGTCAGGTCACTTATCGGCATTGATGATGAAACGGCTGATGGTAAAAGGGGTGGCTTCGGACTGGCTACGGAGGACGTGAAAACTAGGCCACTTGACCCTGCTGGAGGTGCTGGCTCTGGCGCCGGAGTTGAGGTACTCGGGGTAGAAAAGCGTTTTGAGGCCGACATCGCCGTTCCACTCGAGCCACCCGGCAGGTTGCACCACGGCGCTGATCGTCAATTCCT
Source organism: Gnetum montanum (assembly GCA_015680685.1). Taxonomy (NCBI): domain Eukaryota; kingdom Viridiplantae; phylum Streptophyta; class Gnetopsida; order Gnetales; family Gnetaceae; genus Gnetum; species Gnetum montanum. The sequence continues at coordinate 45,493 of MNCI01005634.1, read as the reverse complement.
TGACCAAAGTTCGCGAGTACTGCTGCCATTGCCGGCCCAGGTAAGTGGGGAATTTGTCTACAACGCAGCCGTGGATTGAGATGCCGGTGTTCTGGTTGGGGTCCATGCGGCCCTGCGCTGTGAACGCGTTTTTCTGACTCGTCCCCAGTTTCCGAGAGTCTGCACGACCATGGACGCGTTTCCGAATATGAACTCGATGGTGCCGAGGATGCAGTAGTCGCGGTACAATTGGTGCAGCGAATGTGCGTAGAGCACGTCCTGATACCCCTCCATTCGGCAGCGCTACAACACGGACTTGTCGGAGCCGACCCTGAGAGCCACGGCCTGATGCTTTGCTCACCCCGCGAAACGCTATGTCCCTCGCCATGAAGCCGCTGCCCATTATCCCTGCACATTTATGTTGGCCATGGTTACCATAAAAGCAGCAATGAAATTTCCCTAAAGATGACATAAGACTTCTAAACGTGTTGTGAAGATCTATCTCAGTTAATTTTAGATGTTTCCAATTTTGTAACCCTAGATGTGGCTATTTAAGTCTCTTGTGAGATTGGTCATATACACAAAAGTTGAGAGTTGAATGTCTATTCGAGAAATACAATAAAGCCTGCTGTTATTGTTTTTGGTTTTCTGCAATTGCTTCATATTTTGCTGCCACCTAACAGTGGTATCAGAGCTCCCTCCCAGGTTCATAGTCCTAGTCTGTGGAAGTGTTGCAGAGCTCCCAGGTTCATAGTCCTAGTCCGTGGAAGTGTTGCAGATCGTGCATACAAATTTTACAAAATGGCTCGCAAATACAAAATAGAGAAGTTCAATGGAAGCAACTTCACATTGTGGAAAATAAAGATATAGACAATTTTGCGTAAAGATAATTGTCTGGGAGCTATTGGAGTTGGAGAAAGGCTGCGAGAGGTCACGAATGACGACAAGTGGAATGAAATGGATGGAAATGCTATTGCTAATTTACACTTAGCATTGGCAGATGGGGTTCTTTCAAGTATTGCAGAAAATAAGATGGCAAAGGAAATATGGGACACTCTGATGAAGCTGTACAAGGCTAAATCACTCCACAACAAAATCTTCTTGAAGAGAAAACTTTACACTCTTTGTATGGCAGAAACCTCATCGGTAACTAACCATATCAACACCCTAAATACCTTATTTGCTCAACTCACATCGTTGGGCTATAAAGTAGATGCAGGTGAACGTGCAGAAATTCTACTTCAAAGTCTACCTGATTCATATGATCAACTCATCATCAACTTGACCAACAATGTCCTTATGGATGATCTTGTCTTTGATGAGGTTGCAGCTGAGGTTCTTAAAGAAGAAAGTCGATGCAAGAACAAGGAAGATAGTTTGGCAAACAAGGTGGAGGCCTTAATAATGATGAGAGGGAGATCCATGGAATGTGATTCCAATTGGAACCAAATTCATGATAGATCCAAGTCAAGAAGTAGAAGGAGAAACATCACTTGCTACAACTGTGGCAAGAGAGGACACCTAAAGAAGGAGTGTTGGAACAAGAAGCGTAATGAAAAGAATCCTCAAGGGAATGTGGCAAGTACCTCATATGACGGTGATGTTCTATACAGTGAGGCAACTATTGCTGAAGGCAGACAAAAGCTCATTGATGCTTGGATCTTGGATTCAAGAGCAACATGGCACATGCCCTCTCGGAGAGAATGGTTTTATCACTACAAACCAATCTCAGAAGGATCTGTGTACATGGGAAATGATCATGCTTTGAAAATCGCTCGTATTGGTACTGTCAAGATAAAGATGTATGATGGCACTATTCGCACCATACAAGAGGTACAACATGTGAAGGGCCTGAAGAAAAATCTACTGTCTTTAGGACAACTAGATGATGTTGGGTGCAAAACTCGTATAGAGAATGAGATCCTGAAGATTACCAAAGATGAACTTGTGGTAATGAAGGCAAAAAAGGTTGTTGCAAATCTGTACATGCTTATGGGGAACACACATCAAGTGGGAGAGTCTTCTGTTGCATCAACTAGTTTGGAAGAAGAATCGACAATGTTGTGGCATCGAGAACTTGCTCATATGTCAGAATAAGGTTTGCAGATTCTCTCTAAACATAGACTTCTTCCTGGGCTCAAATCAGTATGTTTACCATTTTGTGAGCATTGTGTTACTAGTAAGCAACATAGATTAAAGTTTAGCACATCAACTACTAAGAGTAGAGGCATCTTGGACTTGTTGCACTCTGATGTTTGGCAAGCACCAGTGACTTCCCTAGGAGGAGCAAGATACTTTGTATCTTTCATTGATGATTTCTCCAGGAGATGTTGGGTGTATCCAATCAAAAGGAAGGCAGATGTCTTTTCAGTCTTCAAAGTTTCTAGAGCACAAGTAGAACTTGAGTCCGAACAAAGGATCAAGTGTCTAAGGACAGATAATGGAGAAGAATATTAAACTGATGAATTTAATGCATTTTGTCAGCAAGAAGGCATCCAGAGGCAGTTCACAGTGGCACACACTCCTCAAAAAAATGGAGTTGCAGAACAGATGAATAGAACCTTGTTGGAAAACACAAGATCAATGTTGAAGGCTGCAAATCTAACCAAGTCATTTTGGGCAGAAGCAGTTAATACGACCTGCTATTTAATCAATCGGTCTCCATCAACTGCGATTGATCTAAAAACACCAATAGAAATGTGGACTGGTAAGCCAGCTATTTATTCTCATCTCCATACATTTGAAAGTTTTGTGTATGTGATGTACAATGACCAAGAAAGATCAAAGTTGGATCCAAAGTCTAGGAAATGTATCTTCTTAGGGTATGCTGATGGAGTTAAGGGGTATCGATTGTGGGATCCCACTACCTGCAAGGTTGTCATCAGCAGATATGTGATATTTGTAGAAGATAAAATGCAAGAGAAGGGAGATGCTAGCACTTCAAAGGAGAATTCAGAGACTACTAAAATTTAGGTAGAAGATAAGACAAAAGCTGAAGATCCAGTTACTTTTGAAGCAATATCAATGTATGAAGAGAAAGAACCAGTCAAGTTTGAAGCTTATGAAGTTCGTCGGTCATCTTGGGTAAAAAGATCACCAACTTGGCACTCAGATTATGTTACTGAAATTAATATTGCATACAACCTTTTAACAGAGGATGGAGAGCCCTCAACTTTACATGAGGCTCTCAAAATTCCAGATGTGTCTTTGTGGATGGTAGCAATGCAAGAGGAGATTGAAGCTTTACACAAAAACAAGACATGGGATCTTGTTACGCTACCACAAGGAAGAAAGGCTATTGGAAACAAATGGGTCTACAGGATCAAACGTGATAGTAATAACCAAGTGGAGTGATATCGTGCAAGATTGGTGGTAAAGGGATACGCTCAAAAAGAAGGAATTGACTTCAACAAGATATTTTCTCCTATGGTTAGACTTACAACAGTCAGAGTAGTCCTAGTAATGTGTGCTACATTTGACCTTCATCTAGAACAACTAGATGTGAAAATAGCTTTTCTGCATGGAGATCTTGAAAAAGAGATTTATATGCTCCAACCAGTAGGTTTTGTAGAAGAAGGCAAAGAGAAGTTGGTTTGCAGGTTGAACAAATCTCTGTACGGTCTCAAATAAGCACCAAGGTGTTGGTACAAGAGATTTGACTCGTATATCATGAGTCTTGGGTACAATAGAATCAGTGCAGACCCTTGTACATATTTCAAGAGGTTTGATGAAGATTTCATCATTTTGCTATTGTATGTGGATGAAATGTTGGTTGTAGGTCCTAACAAAGAGCAAATCCAAGAATTGAAGGCACAGTTGGCTAGGGAATTTGATATGAAAGACTTGGGGACTAGCAAACAAGATTTTAGGGATGCAAATTCATCGAGACAGAAATAACAAGAAGATTTGGCTTTCTCAAAAAAAATTACTTGGGTAAGATCTTGCGACGCTTCAACATGCAAGATTGTAAGCCAATTTCTACCCCACTTCCTGTTAATTTCAAATTATCCTCCTAGATGTGTCCTAGCACTGAAGTAGAGAGGAATGACATGTCTTGAGTACCATATGCATCAGCAATGGGAAGCCTAATGTTTACTATGATTTGTACAAGACCAGACATTGCACAAGCAGTGGGAGCAGTTAGTTGGTACATGGCAAATCCTAGACGAGAGCATTGGAGTACTGTTAAGAGAATCCTAAGATACATTAAGGGTACCTCCGATGTTGCATTATGTTATGCAGGATCTAAATTTACTATTAAAGGTTATGTGGATTTAGATTTTGCAGGTGATCCGAATAAAAGAAAATCTACTACAGGCTATGTGTTTACACTTGCAGGAGGAGCTATAAGTTGGGTATCAAGATTGCAAACAGTAGTAGCATTATCTACAACAGAAGCAGAATACATGGCAGCTACACAAGCTTGCAAGGAAGCAATTTGAATTCAAAGGTTGTCAGAGGAGCTTGGACACAAACAAGAGAAGATTCCTTTGTTTTGTGATAATCAAAGCACCTTACATATTGCAAAGAATCCAGCCTTTCATTCAAGAAAAAAACACATAGGTGTACAATTTGATGGAAGTGTGGATATGCAGAAGATACACACCAAGGATAATCTTGCATATGTTCTGACCAAGCAGATTAACATGGACAAGTTTGCCTGGAGTAGATCCTCATATGGCCTAGAAATAACATAAGCAACATAGAATGGCAAGGTAGAAAGGATGGTGTGGAGATATGATTGATCCTCAATCAAAATCTCCAAGTGGGAGATTGTTGGCCATGGTTACCATAAAAAATAACTGTGAAGTGGTAGATCATAGCAATGAATTAGCAATTGATTATTCATGAACTACACCCTTCCATTTCTATCGTCCCATAGTTTTAGAATTTGCCCTAAAGATGACATAAGACTTCTAAACGTGTTGTGAAGATCTATCTCAGTTAATTTTAGATGTTTCCAATTTTGTAACCCTAGATGTGGCTATTTAAGTCTATCCTGGGAT
>MNCI01005634.1:24728-36148 GCA_015680685.1 Gnetum montanum | reverse complement strand
CATCATGTTCCTCGACCAGGCCAACATACTCTATCTCACCACAGTACCATTCTCCTCAATACTATCAACCCATGCCTCAAACAAAACCACCACCTTGTGTATTTTATACGCCTCCTAATTTTCAACATTCTCATCCTTTCCCTCCTTCCACAGTGCCCCCAACTATTCCTAAGGTGCTTGTGCCACAACAACAACCTCCGAACGCTACTTGTGCTCCTATTTCCAATAGCAATGAAAAGCCTCCTCAACATCAAAAGCATCCTTTCTTTAAACACAGTCGTAAGAAGGGACAACATAATTCTGAGGCCACTGCATCGTCCAACCTAGCACAAGTCCCACACTGTGGTGCACCCTTACCTTTGAACCCAACGCCTCATGTAACTTCATCAGGGCCACCAACTAACCCTCCAACAACCATCTGGCCCAATGAATGCATGCATGGAGAGCGACAAACCAATCCTTGCATACCATCTAACGGTCACAAACATCATAGTGGGTCCACTCGTTATCCGGGAACTACATCATATAAAGTGCCCCACTATGCTTATTATAATCAAGTGTGTGAACCCCGATGGGGTAAGTATGGCCAAGTCCCAATACTTTCAACATGCAAGGATCCTCATCTTTCATTTATTAATCCTCGTCATGCTCAACCTTTTAGTTATGGGGGATATCCCCCATTCAAAATAACAAGCAAGGTTAATAAATATTTTTCATTTTCTTTGATTTTCCAACTTTTTGTTTTCCATTTTTTCATTTTTTCAACTTTTTGTTTTATCTTTTTATATTTTTGTGTTTTTGTCTTTTTATGTTTTTTTTAAGTAATCTCATCTATGAATAAAACACTCATGTGGATCATTGGTTGAGGTGTGTTCTACGTTATTAAGTCATGAGTGATCAATTATTTGGACAGTGAGCCCATTACACCCACTCATCCATTCTAGAAATAAAGAGGTTATGTCCGCGGGTACAGTGATATTCTTGGAATTGTTAAAACTTAAAATTAATTTTGTGTTCATTGTACCCAGAATGAAGAAGGATGGATCAAGAGGGAATGATTAGGGTGTGACATCAAGGGGACTTGTGGATTCTCTTTGGTGACCTCTGTGGGAGTTATCATGCAACCTGGTTGTACTAAGATCCTTGTAGATCTAATGAAAAATGGGAGTAAGAGTAATCAAAAGGGCACTCAAAAATCAAACGCTATTCTAGGAGGTCCCACTGGAAAGACATGCACCCATGCCTGAAGGTTGGCGACTTCTCTGGATTTAGTATTCAAAAAAAGAAAAAGGAAGTTCTATAAAACAAAAATCACTCCTCTCTTGAATAAAACGCCAAGTGATTATACACCTTGTTGTCATGGTACTCTCATAGTCGTTCATCATGGGATGAAACAATGCGATGTCACTGATTAGAGGAATAGACTTGGTCCTGATCTTAAAACGATGGGTTAATGACATATTAATCATGCTTTACACGCAGGATTCATTGTGCCCTGGGTCAGTCACCTCATGTCCCAATCTCTACGATCCCTTTCTATACTTCGTCTCATCTCACTGTTCATGTAATTGTAGCTCGTGTCCCATGTAGCATAGAATTTTCATCTCATTCCAGTGATATTTACATGTGTGTGTTTTGTGGAGTTAGTGTGGATTACATTTAACCCTTCTAGTGCCCACAGACACTTTAAGTGTGGTTACACAAGGGCATTCTAGGTTGGAACCTGCTTTGGGGAGGATCCACTTGTGTAATTTTTGTTGTGATCTTCACTTACGACATAGTTCACACATACCATTTCTTACCCTCAGCTTAATTTTCAATTGATTATCTTTCCCTATTATTATTCCTCTAAATTTAACATTCCAATGTACCATTACATATCCTTTTTTCTTATCACCCAAGGTTTTATTGATAAAATCCACACCATTATCATTAATTGTGCCTTTTGACTTAATGAAATTACCCTAGAACATTTTGATCATACTCAATGTCCTTAATTCCACAGTTAATTTCAAGAAAATCATTAAAAAATTTGGTCTTTTATAATGTCTAACATCACTAGGGACGAGATATTGCGTACGCGATATCGTGTCCCACGGGATATCGCGTACACGATGTATTGTATGTGATATCGCGTCCCATTTACCTATAAATAAGTACCCCCGCTGCAACACTTAGCATCATTTTTTCATTTCCACGGGGGGGAGTTTTTGAAATTTTTCTCTGTGACTTGCAATTGCGTGACCCTTTCTTTTCTCACTCAATCTCGCTCACTGGTCCTCCAATTTTTATTTCATTTGAACCTACTTGAATCCAGAGTGTTCAGTTTAGTCATGGGGGAGAGACACTTGCCGAAAAGTTCCTAACTTTTTTGAAATTTATCATCGCCCAAAGGACATCAATTAGGGTAATTAACTTTAACACTTCGAATAATTGTGCCTAAAAATCATTTAATCCCTAGGTATACCAGGAAACTAAAACGGCAACCACCTAAGTCACAGGATCCATTATTACAAACTTTCGGGCACGATCACACGTTACAACATAAGAACTTTAACTAAGGCAAGCAGTAATATATAACTTGACTTTGAAAACAACCTTACTAACGCTTGACCTGTGTGATTGCAGATGGCCCCAAAACGTGCATAGCAAGAGGGTCCTATTCAAGGTGGAACGAAACGAGCTAGGAGAGGTGGAAGACAAGGTCTTGCCAAACAACAAGCAGAATAGTAGGAGCAATCATTTAGCATCCAGCAAGATGAACCTTCTACCAGATGGTCTGGGTAGGCAGAAGGAGGAGCTGCTGCTGCACCTGAACCAGGACAACAACTCACGTTGCCCCAAGAATGTGTTCAGGATATCCATGAGAAGTCCACATTTGCTGCGGTGATTGTGGATTTAAATTTTGAATCATTCACAGAGTTCACTCCTGAGGCTATTAGGGATCACCTCAAAGGGTCTCCCTTTTGGCCTATCCTCTCTAAAAGCAGTGCCTGGTACCTAGGAGAAATGTACCAGTTTTGGCACAATAGGGAGTAAGGCACCACGGTTAATATTTGTGGTGTGACAATTGAATTCTCTACGCAGGAAATTTCAGAAGTGTTAAACCTTCCAAACTCAGGGCCCTAGGTAGCTCGGTTATCTACCTGTTCAGACACTGATGTGTGAAAGAATTGGTTGGAGAAGGCTTATGGCAGAGACAAAGAATTTGGAGAATTGACGATGGAAGAAAGAGTTTACTTCAAAATCGAAACATATCACCTCTTCCCCACAAAGGGCCTCAAAAGAATATCAATGTATGTGGCTAGAGGATGTTCAGTGTTGATGGGAAAGGTTAACACTAACCTACCCCATCTATATTTGATAGAGATCCTGAGGTAGTTCGAAGAATAGAAGACAGGGAAGATGGCGCTGCCTTTCCCCTGTCTTATTAGAAATCTTTTTCGACATGTTGGTATTCAGGGGTACACCAATGATGTCCTTCAAAAAGCTCAAAATGCTTCATACGTTGAATTGCTAAAGGCGCTAGCTCCAAGAAAGAGCACTAGCAAAGAGCTGCAACCAGAACAAGAAGAAGAACATGTAGTTGGAACCAGTCAACCTCCAGCCACAGGTCTCAGCCAACAATAAGAACCAGGGCCCAGCATAGGCCAGGATCAACCGCTGCCACCGCAAGACTATAGACCTTTGATGAGCCATCTTAGGGCCATCGCTGAGATGGTAAGTTGGGGAAGTCGTCATGACGCAAACCTCTTCTGCGTCATCGATGATGCTAGATAGCCTACAGTTTTATTAGATCGTACAAGGGGTGAAGTATCCATTCAAACAGGAGGAGGGGAAAGTAGATGGTCACAACAAATCTTAGGAAACATGGCATCTTTCCAGGTGAAATTAGAGACTGGTGAAGGGGCCACCATGGTGGTCATGCAACACCAGAATGTTGCAGGAGCTGCAGTTGTGGTAGCAAACCACATCAAAGAATCCTCCAATGTACCTGTTGTGCCACTGGCAGATCTCTCAGGAGCATGGGATGCTCAAACTTTGGCTGGAACCTCAATGACTCCTGCGGAACATGAGGATGTGCTTGATAGATTACTTCAAATAGGGCAAGTAATGACTTCCCTATTTGACATCCCTTAGGATGTAACAACAATTCAGTCAGACCTCATTTTCACGAAGGGGAAGCTAGTCTTAATAGAAGTAAGGGAAGAGCATGCTGAAGCTGAAGTGCAGAGACTACAAGAGTAGCTCGTGGCCTTACAAGCAGCATAGTGGGACCCTCTGCAATTTGTTCCCGCAGACCAGCTAGAAAATTTTAGAATGGAGCAGCTAACAAAATTAATAGCGGAGAATGAAAAGGCGATGGAAGAAAAGGAGACAGCTATTTGGGATGCCTCCATAGCACAAGTGTAAACCCATGCGCATCTTAAGGCACTCAAGGCCTTAGAAGAAGAAAACAAGTAGTTGGTTGCAGAAAATCTTTGGTTGACCACTGTAGAGAAGCAAAAGAACGCTCTTGATGAACACTTTCATCAATTACGAGAACAATTCATCTAGGTCAATCGAGATGTGAGCCATTTAGCTAGAGAAAATCAAACTCTCTCAATGGAGGAGGTATGTGCTATTCACCAAAAGTCAGCAATTGAGATAAGGGCATGGAAAAATGAGGCTAAACGACAGAAGAAGCTGAAGGAGCACTTCCATGATCAGGTGGGGATGTACAAAAAAATCCTGGAGAAGGAGATCCATATGGCCAAGGCTCAAATCAACAATATCACTACTCAACACACTGATTGGTAGGCCATATTAGATACCTATGCCTTCGCCCACCAAGTGAAAGTTAAGAACCGGGACTAGCAGATTTAAGACTTGACAGAATACATGGAGTTGGCAAACCTTAGATATGCCAACCTTGCCATGTTAACAGCAGGGTGCCCGAGGTCAGAGCTCGAGCAGCAGCTAGCTTCCACCCACCTCAAATATGACACAGAATTTACAGAGCGCAAGAAGTTGGTTGAGAAACTAGATGTTGCAAATTCTGAACTTGAGGTGGTAAAAGCAAGCTACCAAGGATAGAAAGATGTTGCAAATTCTGAACTTGAGGTGGTAAAGGAAAGCTACCAAGGATAGAAAGATGTTGCAACCGACTTGGCTCGATGGCTAATAGATCTTCATGAATACAAGAACAAAGCCAGAGCCTATGAGGAGTAACAGCGGGTGTTCGTGGCATGGTATGTCAAAGCCAACCAGATGTTCCCGCAACTATCCTATCCATGGGAAGTGCCGACTCCGTCAAACATCGGAACACTAGCATGGATGGCACAAGACCCTTGGACCAAAGAGGAGAAGCTCCATGCCATACTTCAATGCCATCAAGCTTCAAAGCCTGGAGCACATGACAAAGGGAAAGAGCCCATGGAGGAGCCACTGCCACCAGGAACTACATGAGTTTCACATTTTTGTAGTTATAGCATTTTTCCCATGTTGTGTCTTCCCACACTGTGGCATCATTTCATTTCTTTTTTTATCAATAATCCCATACCTATCCACTGTCTAATCACTATAACTCAAGGACGAGTTTTTATTTAGTCGTGGGGGTATGATGGGATGCGATATCGCATGGGCCGCGATATCACGTACGCGATATCGTGTCTTCCCCTGAGATATCACGTACGCGATATCACAGTTCGCCATAATGTCTATAAATAAGAAGTAGCTCTCCCTTGTTTGACATCAATAGAAGAGGAGAAGCGAAGCTCTATCAGTTTGATCCCTCCAGAGATAGATTATTTTTCCAGTGTCTGCCCATAGTGTGGTGAATGTAATTGTATGACATCCTTTATTCGAGTGTGATGTACTTGGACACACACATGATCGGCAATAAAGATTGAGATTACTTCATCATTGCAGCATTCACTTTGTTTATTTATTTATTTAATTGTTAATTGCTTTCCTAATTAGTTTCTCTCTCACCCTTATCTCCTAGTAACGCCGAATGAGTACAACTTGATTACAAGCATTTAAGTGTGACTAATTGGTATCCCAATGGAATACCTAGGATCTACTCATGGTAATCCCAGTGGTAGTCGTGCACGAGGTCCAAGATGTGTACGGATGATCAAGGAATGACTGCTCATCGCACTTAGGCTAGATTAGATTCTCTTACCCTTTTCCTCCTAGCTTAGCTTAGTTAATATTATTTTTCACTGCCTTTAGGAGTAGCATTAGATTAGGAACACATCATACACCTCACTCTGGACTAAACCATACATGAAAAATATAATACTAGTTTAGGTGGGAAGACAGCGAACTACAATCTAAGGATAACTGTCTAGGTGCCACAACTAGTCCATTTGCGGAGTTCGAATGGATCGTGCGTGAGAACGCTCGTATTCATATGGTTGAGTGTAGGGGTACCTTGCCACTCATTAAATATGATAAAGAATTTTCTTAAAATGTAAGTTTAGGCACTTGGCCCCAATTTTGTAAACCACATTAAGAATAATTGGAGATACAAGTAGGATTCCCCAATTTAGGAAGAAGACAAATGATCCCTTGATTTAAATTTGACCCAAGAGAACTAGCAAGGGTAGCCTCTCTAATAGCTTGGAAGAGATCATTACCTGCTAGATCCTAATGATTTTGAAAAAATTTAGTAGGAAATCCATCATAACTAGGGGCCTCCTTAGGGCTCAGTTTAAAATAAGCCTATTGAAGCTCAACCTGGGTAATATCAGCATCTCAAGTTTACAACATGGTAGAATTAACTAACCTAGGGTAATTAAGAGTGGTAGCCTCAAATGATGAGAGATCCATAGGGGTAGTGGTAAACTAGGCCTCAAAATGCTCCTTTAGATATGAAAGGAGACTATTGTGGTCAATGATGGTGGTACTTTCATTAGAAAGTTTATCTAAAGAACACAAAGGGGAAGAGCTATTAAGATACTTGAAAAATTTATTGCAATGTTCATCTTGAATATTTAACCAAGCAAGTTTGCTCTTTAGTAAGAAACTTTGTGCCTTGTAGACATCCCAATGTTGGAAGGTTAAGCAAACTTTAGCTAACTCCCCATGAACTTTAGCATTGAAGGGATTTTGAGCTAAACTTGTAGTAAGGTGATCAATAGCGGATTAGATGTTGTTATACTCTTGTCTAGCATGAGAGGCCACTTCCTTACCATAATAGCGGGCTAAATTACATACTCTACTAGTAGCATGATGCCACCATTGGATCTAGCCCACTTGACCTAAGGGCCTAGGTTTTGCATTCCAAAGGTTTGAGAGAAGTTGTTGAGTGGTAGGAGAAGAGAAATATTTATAGTGTAGTCAGAAAAGATGGAAATTATGCCTATAATGACTATCGTGGATCTACATAGATATAGTGATGGGGTAATGGTCAGATAAGGTTGTGTGTTGATGAACAATAGTAGCAAAAGAAACCTACTAGAAAGAAAGAGTGGAAAAATAAAATTTATCTAATCGACTATGTATGTGAGCAGCCTGTCTAAGCCTAAGATTACTCCAGGAGAATCTTTGAAGAGGACCACTAGTAGTAGCCTCAATGCCATCAGAAAGATAGAATCATTTCTTAAAATTTGACCATGACTGATACTCATAATTAGGAAGTTGAGAAAAAACTCCTCCCAACTTATCATGAGAGAATTTTTCCATATTAAAATCACCACCAAAAATTCAAGGAATAAAAGGAAGAGAATGGACTAGTCCTTGACACAAATGGGCCCATTTTGTAGAGTCATTAGGGGCATAAATTGAACAGACACCAAAGGTTCCTTGTGAGAAGGAGATGATAATCTAAAAAAATCTATGGCTAGAATTGAAACCATGTTGAATGATTTTGTCTTTCGAATAAGATGACAGGAGAATGGCAACTCTGCCTTTTCCACACACATGGAAAGTAGAAAGAATTAAAGAGTGGGGGAGAAACCAATGGGCTGAAAGAGATAAATGGTTGGCTGAAATATTAATTTCTTGAAGAAGAACAAAATCAAAAGCTATATTTAAATTATAGAGAAAGCTGCTTACGCATTTACATCAAATTTTATTAGTTAGATCTCAAACATTCTAAGATGAGAGATTCATTAGGAAGTAGAGGGTGCTTCTAATGAAATGAAATCAAAAGGTTTTGGGTTCAAAGTATCAACTTCCATTGAGTGTGATAGAATATCAAAGGATTTACTTGTTGTAACAGGTAGAGTAAGGTTGTCCATGGGGTAGAAGAAATAGGAAAAATTGTAGTGGAGGAAGCTTTAGCTCTTTTCCTTCCACCCCCTTCACAAACTTGTCACTTAATATTGAATCCTTGAATCACTTTAAAGGGATGACTTGTGATCTCAAAGCAAACTTTATGAGAGAACTAGATTGGGCTACTTGTAACTTAGAAGAATCGAATGAGGAGGAAGGCTTTAAAACTATTTTAGAAGAGGTGCCAAACATAAAATTTTTTGATGGTGGGTAAAAATTTAAACAATTTAAATAATTTGGCCCAAGGGATCTAGTAGAAACCTTTTTAGAAAAATAATTTCATGATTTAAATTATTTTGAGTTGACATAATTGTAAACAATTTAAATTTAAAGTTTCTGACTAGTTAATTTCAATTGTATATAGTTTTAAGTTGGTTGCTACTATATGCAAAGGTGAAAATTTTCATTTGATTGCCATGTTATTTAAAATTAACAGTGATTTCATAGCCATTACTAAAAATAATGCATATGACAAAGAGAATTAGATATTAGCCATGCCATAACCCAAAAACTATAACATGTGATTGAGAGTTCAAAGCTCCATACAAACACCTTATCCTAGATTAGAGACTTAGGGATATATTCCAAACATAGATAAAGTAATCCAGTCTTAATAATTTAAAAAAATTGGTGAAGGTTAAAAGACATCTTCCATGCATAGATAATGTGATTATGAGTGTCCATTAAAAAAATACTCAAGGAATTTAAAATTCTTAATGATTTTTTAATTAGTTGTAGTACTTGCATCACAATTGTACAAAATAAAACCTCTATTATACATAAGTATCAGCATTGTGAGATTTTTTAATAAATTGTTTTTTAGCATAGCATTGAAGGATAAGGGCACATACATCTTCATTAGGCCATTATAGTAACTATGATATGGTTTGTGTGTAGCATCTATGGTGTATTCTCATTATGCCTTTGACTATGATGCATCTATATTACATCATGGATGCATGTTCCTTTGACTGTGATATGTATATGCTCTGAGCTTCTTTATCACATTGGAAAGCAAAATATTGCTTTCACTATAACTATTTAATTATTTAATTATTTTTGCTAAAATTTTCATCAATACTTTCATGTGATCATTTTTCATTATGTTCCATAATATCATCTAATTTCGAGGAATAGGATTCATCACCTTTGAATGATAATACATGTTTAAAAAAGATATTAGATTCTAGCATCACTACATTCATGTGTTGAATGGGCATGTACTATACATTCTTCCCTTTCAAAAACTTTGATATACCAATAGGGAAATTGAATAATTTCTTTGTTTTATGTAGTTTTCATGACCTTTCTTGCCTTTAGAACTTAGAGATGATAATAAGAGGGATATTAAAGAAAATAATTTTTGAAGTCTTCTTCTAGTGATGATGATGTAACTAAGATGCTTGATTTTTTTCTCTTTGATGATGTATAAGTTATTGGTAGCTGATCTTACATCATAAAATCTATTCATTTAAATGTTATGTTACTTATCTCATAATCAAATTTTTGATTTGAAATTGAATGATTTGATACAAAAACATAACATTCAAGTCATTTAAGATAGGTATTATTTTCATTTTTTTCTGCTTGTTGAGCTAGGCAATGTTTCAATGGTGTAGTGTGTCCTAGATATAAGATCTTTTATATATAAGCATGCAGTTTTGATCATTTATAAGTGGACTCTTAATTTTAATCTTCAATATGAAGAATATTCTAAAGTTTCATAATTTTTCAACCTAGTTAATCTTCTCGATCTCATTAAGCATATAGAAACTATCTCTACACCATTCAGTTCTCATAGACATTTTTTATTGAATCAATCATCTTAACCATAAAAAGAAATTGGTATTACAAGAAAATAAAAAAGACTTACATTTAACTAATTACATATTATAAGCTTCCTAATTCTTATAATTTTTTTTCATTATGAAGGACACTTTGTTAATGTTTTTATTTTTTGTTCAAGAGAAAAAGATGTCCATGAAAAGAAAAAACATATTGAAGCTAAGAATAGAAAAAAAATATAAAGCTTAGAAAATAATAATCACGATAATGTCAATGATAAGAATGATCAAATAGAAATAAAGAAACTAGAGAAGATAAAAGCTTCTATAAATAATTTTACTTTTACTATAGAAAGAATTAATTTGTCCAGATACATAACATGTAAGAAAAATATGTAAGAAGATGATCATCTACCCAAATATGAAATGTTTTGTTAAAAAGTGGAATTTTGAAAATTCCAGATAAACTCAACGTAAGATCAATCATGATAGGCATTATGTACTAAGCTTTACTTTTGCAGTTTTCTCTCTTACAAAAGGTAGTATTTACTCAAATCTTTCCATTGCTACATTGAATCCTTTTATTATTTTAAGTTTGAACATAAATATTGACAATGATATAAATGTTGTTAGGAATGGAATTGTTCATCCTAATAACAATTAGATGTCATCTTTGATTTTTTTGAAGCATTCATTGTAAGATTATTCACCTTCGTAGACACATCTAAAATTCCATGTTGTTTTGAGGTTTCTACGTAATGATTAAGCATGTGTCGTACTTTCAAATTATTTTACTTATGATTAATATGTTTTAGGGGCTAGTGATCACCTAAAAATATAATTTAAGAAAAAATAAAGTATGAAGTGGAAAATTATATTCTTACTACTTTTTTAGTAATTTTTTTTCTATACTATGTAAGAAATAACTAAGTAGGTTATGCCATGCCATTAAGGGTTGACTCCATCTGCCCTATGAAAAAGTAAAGCTATCATAGCCAGCCCATGTATGTGGAAAATATGTTGGCCATCACTTTTAGATTGGTATTACCATCTATTACTTTCAAAGATTCATAAAATCTACTATACAAATATTACATTTTCATGAAAACTATAAATAAGACTCTACAAATTGACTAACCAATAAAGGATGCAACAAAAATAAATCATTCAAGCATCTTGCAATAACATTTTACATTGTCTCAAATAGGTATTCACAACATAAAAAATAAATAATTGCATCTCATCTTCAAGGATTCCTAATGTCCACAACTTACGAGTATGCTCACCTATTATCCACTTTCAATTCTAAAATGAAGTGAACTTAAAAAAAGCTTGTTGATGGCACTAATACTTTATTGGAATAGTAGTTGAGAG
>MNCI01005634.1:1172-24371 GCA_015680685.1 Gnetum montanum | reverse complement strand
TTTCTTTGATGCACTCCCCTTACATGTAATTATTCATATAAATAAGACCCAAATATTTAAAAGAATCTAGTATTTTTACATTGATACCTCTAAAATAAAAGTTGTAATAGGTATATCTTATATACTATATCATCAATGTTTTTTTATTCACATTCACTTGAAGACTAGATTAGTGATAATAAATGTCTTAACTTTGCAATATATTTCGCATATGTTCTATAATGATGAAGATTAAGACAACATCATCTACATACAAAAGAAGATTCAATGCTTGGAATCAAATTTTGATAGCTTATATTACCCATTGCATAACCATTCATGCAATTCATCTATAAATATACAAAAGAAAGTTGGAGAAAGTAGACTATAACCCTTTACTATAGGTGTACTATTCGAAATCGTCGGCATAAGGCTGGAGAAAAACGAACGTTGAGAGATCTATAGAGGGATACAGATGACCTTGCCTTCACGTGAGGGCAAGCTGGAAAAACGAAGGCAGAGTTCCTTGGATGGTCTGTACGCATCATTGGGGTTATCGTTGCAAAATGTAAAACAAAGAGCGTAATGCAACGTAACGTAAACGTGAAATATGGCATGTAAATGTACAGAGAATATATGTAGAAAATGTGCAATAAAATGGAATAATGTAGACAATGAACCAGAACAGCACAATGGAAGGAAAAATGAAATTGTGATGTATTAATTAACAAGATGTGCACCGGTCAAAACGTAGTTGCATTGCAAGTCAAATGTTAAGCTCTGATGTGAGGTGTTTACAGGCTCCGGGAATCATGTGTGTCTAGCCTCAGGATTGCTAGTTTTCTTTCTTCAAAATTACCCACCTCGTTTTTCTCAATGAACAGGATATTTATACATTTTTCTAGGCTCGGGAGTAGGATTCTTCAATGAGGTCAATGGCTGTGTGATCTGAGAAAAACGGATCACGTGACAGGTGTACATGGGCAGACTGTGTTCTAGGCCAGGTGCAGTGTACTTTACAATCTATTCTAGCTTGCACAAGATAGCTTATGCCCATGTACAATTGGTAGCACAAGAGCTTGACCAACTTAAAAATGTGAAAAATATACAATGATTAATAATGTACAACAAGAGATCTTGCTCCTAACTCGCTTCGAATTTCTGGATTTGCAGACTAACTACTGTTGAAAATGTTTTTGCTTCACCAACGTCACCAGTGTGCGTTGATCTTGTCCTGGCGTGTCCTTGGCATGCATCTGAAGTATTTTTCTTGGTCGTGACTAGTGCTCACGCTGGGCTCATGTTGCTAGTGTGACCTCAGTGTGACCTCAGCTTGCGTGACCAAAAATGATGCATTTTGTACCAAAATTCCAACTTTAAGACTCATTTTTGAAGTGAAACTGCTACCTGACCTTGAGGACATCTTGTATGTTTAATTTGGGCATGTCTGTGCTTGGATTTGGGCCACTTTTGGTAGCTCACGTTGGGCTCAGGCTGTCAGCGTGACCTCACCATGAGTAAGCTGAGATGATACATTTCACACCAAAACTTGATTTTTTGAGACCTATTTTTTAAGTATAACTGTTGCCTACCCTTGGGAATGACTTGCATGCTGATTCTGAGCCTGTTTGTGCTTTGATCCGGGTCATTTTGGCAACTCACACAGGGCTCACGCTGTTAGCGTGACCTCAGCATGACCTCAGCGTGAGTGCCAAAAATAGAGTATTTTTTATCCTAAAATCAGAATTCTGACGGTTGGCACTTGGAGCAATCATTAGTGGACCTCGAGGGGGCCTTGTACCCTCAAAATCAGGCCATTTTCACACTGTTTTGAGCTTGTTTTGGGTTACTCACGTTAAGGGCAAGCTAGCTTGACAGCATGAGTAAGCTAGCTTGAACAAGTTGAGTGTGGGCAAGCTAGCTTGACAAGTTGAGTGTGAGTTCCATGCCTTAGTTAAATTTTTGCCTCCCAAAACTCAAGAGGCTCTGAATTGTTCTCGTTTCAAAGTTTTGAGCTGAAATTTTTGTGGTGTTTCATTGGCCCCTCTTTGTTGATGTCTGGAGGAATCCACCCTAGAGGAATCGATAAATAAGTACAAAAAACCATGAACAACCAAGTACAAGCATTCTCCATTGGCCCCTGGCTGGATGTCATCGCACCATGTTCAAAAGTACATTGGATTGAGGAAAATTTAGTTTAAGGAAAGAAGGTTGTAACTGGAGGATTAGGGATTGATCAAAGGGTGTCATTATTCAAACTGCGGGAGAGGAATGCTCTCATGTGAACGAGACAGTTTTTGGTCCTTGTCAACAGCTAATGTATAGCAGACTTGGAACCAAGGCATAGGAGGTGCGTTCTTTAGAGAAACAGGACCCTTGTGTCATGTTTAAGGGAGCCCATTGTAAATAGCCAAAGCCAAGCGATGATGTGCAACATGATCATTTGAGACACGAATGTTTTTCCAAGACAAGTGCCTTCTCGTCTGGGGCTTGTATGAGAAGAGCCAATGGTCTTTAGTCTATGATGTCAACGGGGTCATGAAGACCATTTCCGTGCATTTTTCTCTTTGACTTTTTTGTTCTTTTTCTTTTTATTTTTGTTTCTTCTTTTCTTTTGTTTTTTCTTTTTGTGTGTTTTTTATTTTCCCTTTTTTTTTCTTTTTTGTCTTTTTGAAAGAGCTTACTTTCAGTGCTATGCTCATGCTCATGCACTTGCGTTTGTATCATGTACTGTGTATTGTGTTTTGTGTTGCAACTGCTTAGAGGATCATAGTGTACAACAATGTATCAAGAGCTTCAGGTGAGTAGGATACAATATATCCAAGGGATGTAATTGAATAGGATAAGGAGGCATGCTGGGGAATAGGGAATGTATCAGGGTTCGGGAATGTACTTATGAATAGATCGATTAACCCAGTTGCGTGCTTCAGGAAGAATGTGATACCCTGTCTTCATAATGAAGTGCATCTGTGCACGAATGCCTTAAGCATGTCATCCTGCAAACACAACTCCAAGGGGACAAGAAAACCACAAATGATTTAGTTAGCAAAACACTTTAAACTTGGATGTAGCTGATGGAATGGAGCCATCATGTGGAGTTTCAAGGCAAACAAAATCTTGAACAGTATCAGCCTTGTCAAAGCCCATGGGATGAAGCATGCAGCAAGTCTTTGTGGAACTTGTACAACCAATTGCAGCAACACATCTTTTCAATTTTTTGCCTGGTCATTGATGATGTTGCCAATTTATAGTCTTAGCAGACTATTGTGGGTTAGTTTTACATCATAACACTTTGGACGATGCCAGTTTAGCGTCTTAGTAGACGGTGTAGTGCTAGTTTATAGTCGTGGAAAACTATGAAGAGGCAAGCTAGTTTATAATCTTAGTGGACTATGGTGGGCAAGCATGGAAGTTTAGTGTCATACCGGACAGAGCTTTGTGGTGTCAGTTTACTGTCATTACGCCAGGATTTTCTGTGGCACTAGTTTTAAGTCGTAGCTCCTGAACTGTTCTATGGTGCTAGTTTTAAGTCATAGCTCTAGGACTATTCTGTGGTGCTAGTTTTAAGTCATAGCTCCAATACTATTCTGTGGTATCAGTTTTAGGTCATGATGCCAGGACCGATATGTACCTTAAGCTCATCATACATAGAATGGTTTCAGGTACACATGATTTTTAGGATTGGTGAACTCGTTTCCATCCATGTTGACGAGTTTGAATGCCTCGTTATCATATGCCTTGATGACTAAGTAAGGCCTTTCCCAGTTAGCTGAGAATTTTTCTAAATGTTCGTAGACTGCCTATAGAACTAAGTCACCTTTCTTGATCGGCCACTTATGTGGATCATGTTGATGACATCGCCGTTGTTGTCTCTGATACTATTCGATTTGATCAAGCGCTAGTACCCTTACTTCCTCCACCAAGTCAAGGTTAGTGATGCATAGCTCATTGTTCTAACCTTCATCGAGGAGGCTAGAGAGCATTATCCGCAACGAGGGAACCTGTAACTCCAAAGGTAACATAGCTTCAGATCCGTATATAAGGCTATATGGTGTTTTACCTATGGACGTTCGATGCGTTGTTCAGTATGCCCATAATGCATATATTAACTGCTTTTGCCATCTTCTCTTGCTTTGATTCAACATCTTTTTGAGCACCATGATGATCATTTTATTTGTAGACTCTGCTTGACCATTTCTTTGTGGGTAATACAATGATGAAAACGAGTGTTTAATACCTAGGCTTTCATAGAAGCTTTTAGTATATGTACTGCTAAACTATGGCCCATTATCGGTGACTATGGTCATTAGGATACCAAAGCGGGTCACGATGTTTTCTAATATGAAATTGCAAACATGTTTAGATGTGGTTTTCCTAAGGGGAATAGCTTCCACCCATTTTGTGAAATATTTAATTGCAGTAATGATGAAGCTATGTCCTGCTGAAGATGGTGGTGTTATTGGCCCAATGATGTCTAAACCCCATTTTTGGAATGGCCATGTGATTTGTGCTTCATGCAACTCATTAGGTGGCACATGTATTAGGTTATCATACCTTTGGAAAATGTTACATTTCTTGACCCTGGAGAAGAAATTGTACTCCATGTGTGGCCAGTAGTAGCCCAAACGTCTAATTTTCATTGCCATTGCTTTGGGTGCTATATGCCCTCCGCAAAGTCCTTCATGAACCTATTCCATGATTGTTTGGCCATCGACGCTACTGACGCACATCAACAGGATGCCTTCATAGGACCTGCAACACAATGTGTCTCCAATTAATGCATATTGCCGAGAGCATTTTCCCACCGTGTCCTTTCGGGCGCTTGTCAAATGTTGTGGCGGTTCGCCTTGTTGAAGGTACTCTTTTATGTTATCATACCATTCTATTGATTGTGTAGTGCTAACAGACGCTATGGGTATTTCGTCGAGAGCATCGGTTATAGGTTTGGCACAATTTGTTATGGAACTAGGCAATGCATAGAACATCTCAAGTGCCATGTTTAAGGCTAGTGTAGCAAGTGCATCGGCGATGGTATTTTCATTCCTAGGAATATTTTGCACATATATGTTAATTAATTGTTTTAGCAAGTGTTTAGTTAGGTCATAGTATGGTTGCAAATGAGAAGCCTTGCATGCATAAACATCTGTGACTTGATTGATTACTAACTGTGAGTTACCTCGAACTACAAGACGTGTGATTCCCGAAGTTAGCGTTGCTATAAGACCTCTATGAAGACCTTCATACTTTGCCAAATTGTTGGTATAAGGGAAGGTTAGTCGATAGGTAAAGGGTTGAATTTCTCCAGAGGGATACGTTATGATGGATGTAGCACTTCCTCCTCGGGAAGTTGAAGCTCCATCGAAGTACAGGATTGCATCGTAGTTATCGGGCACTGTGTCTATGTTATTAATATTCTCATCAAGGAGTTTGGGGTTGATTGTCACTTGATGTTGTGTCGGTGATGCGGTCAATTGATTGGCTATTGCTTGACCCTTAGTGGAGGATTGAGAAACATAGCATAGGTCAAACTCTATAATCATCGCCTTCCATCTAGCTATCCTACTTGATTCATAGATGTTTTTGGTGATAGCTCGAAGCACGTTGTCTTTGCAAATGATATTGACTTGATTGTGGAACAGGTAATTTCACCACTTTTTTAAGGAAAAGACAAGGGAAAGACATAACCTTTCCATGTCATTGTATCGTTGTTCATAGGCAACTAAGGAGTGGCTTAAATAGTAAATGGGGATCTCGATTCCATCTTCTTTTTTTTGGAAAAGCATGGATGCAATAGACGTATCGGATGTCGCAAGGTAGATGTAAAAAGGTTTATTGCTTTGCAGTGGATGAACTATCGGTAGTTGAGCCAGCTCCATTTTTATGTTCTCAAAGGCTTCTTGGCACTGTTGAGTCCATTGAAAATGGACATTCTTTCACAGTAAATGTTGCATGGGTTTCAACTTGTCCGTCAATTTTGCAATAAAATGTCTAATGAATTGTAGTCTACCTTGCAAGCCACATAGTTTGGTAAGGTTATTAGGTGGTTGCATGCTATTTATTGCTTTAACCTTATCGGGGTCTACTCGTATCCCTATTTTTGAGACTATAAAGCCAAGCATTTTTCCCGTTTTAACTCCAAAGACGCATTTCTTGGGGTTAAGTCTAAGGTTGTATTTGAGACAACATTAGAGTACCAAGTCTAGGTCCTTTACATGTTGCTCGGTTGTTTTGGACTTGACCGTGATGTCATCTACATAATCGTTGAGCGAATCAAGCATATAATCGCTAAATATATATGTCATTGCTCATTGATATGTAGCACCTGCATTTTTGAGACCAAATGACATCATTGTATAATAGAACATGCCCTAAGGTGTCATGAAGGTTGTCCTGAGTTGGTGTTATGGGTTGATCCTGATTTGGTTGTATCCTAAGAATCCATCCATAAAGGATTACAATGCATGCCCTGCAGTTGAGTCAACAAGTTGATTGATACTGGGTAGCGGGAAGTCATCCTTTATAGTGGCTATGTTGAGGTCACGGAAGTCAATGCATATGTGAATGCTACCATTCTTCTTGGGGACTACAACAATGTTGGATATCCAATCGGCATAGTCAACAGATCAAATGAAACCGGCTTGGTAGAGCTTCATGATTTTGTTACGAACTGCCAACGCCACCTCAGGTTTAACCTTACGTGCTTTTTGCTTTACTGGTCTAACTTTTTCATTCAGGATGATGTTATGCTGGATGATTCGAGGGTCTAGTCCTGGCATATCGGTATATGATCAAGGAAATGTTTTGATGTTGTTCTTCAGCACTTGTGTAATGTCATTGGCAAGTTGTGGATTTAGTAGAGTACTCAGTTTTAATGTTTTAACTTCACCACTAGACATAGTGATGGGGACTTCAATGAGGGGATCTTCAGTGATGTTTTCGACTTTTAAGTTGAAAGTTTTAGTCATACCCTTGGGGCAATTTGATGTTTTTTGAGTGGATGCCATAAAATTAGCATAAGTAGGTGAGTCTAGATCTAAGGATTCTAGATTAATTGCTCTTTTTATGATCCCATGAGGTCCATTGATAGACAATGTTGAAAAGAGGTTCTTGCTGTCCATATGCTTATTCCTACCAATTTAAACTGGGAGCATTGTGAGCGAGATTGTCTGACAGGGGAGTTGCTATATAAACTAGCTTTGTATAATTAATTTACGTCTTGATGAAACTATGGCATGCAAGAGCAGTTTAATGTCATATGTGAATGCATGGCAGTTTTAGGTCTTACCAGGCCATATGGCGTTCATATTTCATGTGAATACTAATGCTGTAAATTTTCCATGATTTTTGAATTTTCAGTTCTCATACTTTGTTTTGTCTTTAATGCTTAGGCGTTAATGCATAAAAAGGAACAGAAGAAACTATCCTGATGGCATGAAAATGAAGACAATGTAGGAAATAATAATAAGAATAATAATATAAATTATCCAATAAGAAAAATGCAATGCAGCCACATGGAATAAGTTGAAATGAGTTACAGGGTAGTGTGTGCAGCGTGAGTAGCAAAAATTCAGGGTAGCGTAAGTAGGATGAAGGGCAAGGGAGGGCAAGAACGAGGCAAAGGGAAGAAGCAGGCAAGCTTGGCATTCGTGGCGGAGAGTGAAGAACTGATCCAATGCCTTCCTCAACTAGGATTTCTTCATGGGCCGAGACTCTACGCAGGTATGTTTTCTTCTGCTCTTGTCTAGCGCAGCGTGAGTAATCGCGTAAGCCATTAGGGCCATCGTTTTAATAAGATTTTAGAGTGAGAACGATTTGATTTTAGTGTTGGGTCTCCTGGATTGATTTGTTTCATGTTATGTCCTGGGGTTTTGTTATAAATTTGGGATATCCGGGGCGTTACAAAGTTTTTGGGGCTTGCCATTTTTGGAATTGCTATTTTTCTTTGGGCCCTAGTGTGAATTGCAGGGACGTGGGTGTGGCATGAGTTGAATTGCAGGGATGCATGTGTGTCATAGTGTGAGTTGCAGGGACGCGTGTGTGCCCTAGCAACCCAGGGCATGCTGAAACTTGCAAATTCATTTTTTGGTAGGGCAGCGTGAGCCGTTTGAACTACCACGTTTCAGTATTTTTGGCATGATTTTGATTTTTTCTTGGATTGATAGTATTTCTTCGTTGCGTTTTGGCGAAATTTGTAAACGTGAGTTATCTAAGCCACGATTAAAGGTGTCAGTTATAGGGTTGCAGGGCGTAAGTTATAGGTTGTAGGGTTGTAGGGCGTTAGGATGCAAGTTGCAGCATGAGCTACGAGGAGTGCAAATTGCAGCATGAGCTGCCAAAATGTAGACTGCAGCGTGAGCTGCAAAGAGTGCAAATTGCAGTGTGAGCTGCTAGAATGTAAACTACAGTGTGAGTTGCGAAGAGTGCAAATTGCAGCATGAGCTGCTAGAATGTAAACTGCAGTGTGAGCTGCGAAGAGTGAAAATTGCAGCGTGAGCTTCTAGAATGTAAACTGCAACATGAGCTGCGAAGACTACAAATTGCCAAATTGCAGCGTGAGCTGCCAGGGAGGTTGAGGATAGCGTGAATTATGGGATGCTCACTACTTTTCGGTGCTATGTTTCTTGTAACTAAGTGATTTAAATGTTTTTTTGCGAATGTTGATTTCATATTGCTTGTAAAGAACTATTGTCTAACATTTTACGGATCCCAATGTTCCCCAGCGAGCATCAAATACACCAAACGAATATTGGTGTTCTTGTCTCATGGGGTGATCTTGTGTGTGCATTGAACATTATTTACTTGTTAGGTTTATTTATTTATTTATTTTTTGTATAGTTTATATGATTTATATGTTTTAAGTTACTTACCTAAGGTTCTAGCTCTATGCAGGGGACCTAAGCCTTTTCTCCTTGTGGTTGAACTTGTTGGTGTGCTATCTTGGTTTGGCCCTTTGGAACTGAACATGCCTAGTTATGACATGCAGATCGAGGTGCATGTAATATGGTTTCGTCCGAATGCTGGTGCATTTTTATCATTTATTTTTTAGAATTTCAGCATTGTCATATGGTCTCATTTGAGTGAGCAACTGACTCGTGATATTGTTGAGATTATGTTGCCTGGCTTAACACGAGGCATGTTAGCTTTTGTTGTTGACATAAATGAGGGACCATATATGGTCGAGGGGGGTGCTCTTGAAGGTCCTAGATCTACACGTCCATTGACCCATGTGTGGGGATTGTCATCTTGCAGCCATTACAACTGTAATAGCACACTTTTTCTAGCCTGCCGTGTACATACACTATTCCAAAATCCGCCTGGAACAGTATACAGAGTAGACAGGTATGCTATTTTTATACTTGTGCTAACTTTGGTTCCTTTAGAATTATATCATTTTTTACGTATGATTACTTTTTCTTTCGCAGGCCCCATTTTGCTGAGCATGGATTGCATGAGGATGATAGTGGGCTTGCCATAGCACACATAACCTTGGAGGTGTTCATGATGGGCCCCACTCTTCATGCTTCGGTGCTAGGCCAGACCAAGGATGCTATTGTCAATTATCCCAGGCAATTTTCTAGGGCCCTTGAATGTTGTCAAGTTCACAGCTGGCTGCATGAGGATTGGTCTCCTGATGGGCCTATTTTTCCTCAAACGGTTGATCCTGCAGCAAGTGTGCCTACTCCATTTGCTAATGGTAATGTTTTTGTGTTCCAGGCTTGGTTTTCATTTTTGTTACATCATTTCTTATCATATTGTTAATTTTTGCTCAATGCCTCCTGTGTCTATTCTACAGCGGCCATTCCCCTTGATGAGGTTACTGTCATATCTGGGCACACTGAGGCCTCTCTTTATGAAGTTTTGAGAGACAAAGAAGTCACAACGGTGGCTGCACAAGAAGGCACCTGAACAAATCATCAGCCATCTTACCAATGTGGGCTTGATGGACCTATTTACTGCCTTGACTCCTAATGTTCCCATGACTGAAATGGTTTCCATCGTTGACTCTTTTAATGATGATGTCTCCTATTTTACTACACGAGTTCGGGGAGTTAAGGTATCTTTCCATCTAACTGCCAAATTCTTTTCTGATCTTTTTGGTGTACTAGCGGATGGTGCTAAGGTGGCGGTGGATAGAGCAACCAGAGAAGGCCGTGTGATCAAGGAACTTGAAGACTGGCTAGGTGTACCACGGGGTCCTAAGGGCTTCACCATGCAAGCCGATACTTGCTTGACAGAGGTAAATTTTTTGTACCTGCTCTTTAGAGCACGAGGGTTTCCTAAGTCTCTTTCCCAAGAAAGAAGTCATGGGATTGAGTCTACACATGTTATACGCTCATTCTTGGAGATTGGTATGTGCTACAATTGGGCATAGTTCCTTTTATTAGGTCTATGTTAAAGAGATCATTAGGCTATGTTTCAATGTTGATGCTAAATCCCACTTTACCTTTGCCTTTTTCGCGGGCTATCTCCGTAGGTTTGCTGAGTTCTTAGTGGTCTATCGAGATTACCATTATGTGTTAAGGGATCGTTCATAGTTGTCTCGTCCCTAGATCTACCATCTATTTAACACCACTAGATCCCTAGATCCATCTAAAGGCATCGAGGAATCAGTCTCTGTCACAAAAGTGGGTGTAGCCAGTCGTTCCCATCATTCGCTTGATAGCTTGGGGTTGGAACCACCTGTATTGCATAAAAATGTTAGGAGAGCTGAGCCCCTGATTTAGGGTACTATCTGGAAGGCGAAGGCTAAGGTGAAAAGGGCTAAGTGTTCGAGAGAACCTATTATGGAGGCAAGACCACCAAGGGCAAAGAAGATTTGATTCATCTTGCCAGGAGTGGGTAAGTATTTTTTTTTCTTTAAGTGTTTTTACACTTTTTGAATTTATTTGCTTACTTAAATATGCATACCTATTATTTCATGCTAACTTTAGATTTATTGGTACTAACAGAGGATACTCTCGAGAGGGAAAGGGGAGAATTACCTCCAATGGATGAGCTTGAAATGGTAATCACTGGGTGTGATGAAGAGGAGGAAACGAGAGAAGAAGCAGTTGAGGCTATTTCCATCTTACGGGAAAAGGATGAAATGGATACCATGGGGGTGACACTCGTTTAGGCTTTAGATGCCCTTAAGCATTCAAGTGAGGAGAAAGGTATTTTTGACGATTTCTTTGATGGGTCTCTACACCTTGGTGATTCACCTGAGCTGACCAGCAAAGGGCTGCTTGGTATACCTTGTTAGTTTGATCCGCATTTCGTACTTCTTAGTTTTATACATATTTTTGATTATCATGACTCTTCTCAACATCAGACATGGATGCTGAAGCACCTAACACACATGCATCTTAGGAAGATGTGTCGGAGTTAGAGGCCCTAGTTGAGGTGCCTTCCCGTATAGATTCAACATCCACTGATCCATTTAGGCCATGGTATGAGATGCCCAATAAAATAGACTTTGTTACGGGCATCGTCAATGATGTTGTTACTCATCTACAACAGGCTCATCCTGAATTAGGTGTGTACTTTATACCAAGTGCCTGAATTCATTGTAATTTTGCATCTATTGGCAATCTCTTATTAGCTCACATGTGATGTTTGTACTTATAGGTGCAAAGCTTCAATGGAGTCCTTCTGAGGCTACCCATATTGATGGTCTCTCAGAATTGCCCAAAGATATTGAGCAGATCCGAAGAAGGATTTATGATGCGGTTTCGGGTTGTGTTGTTCCTAATGCCAAGTCTCTCTGGACCTGCAGGCACTCAATTGAATACTTATGGCTTGAAGTTCAATCATTAAAGGAAAATTTGACAAAGGTTATAGAGGAGAAGAATGACTTGCAAGCATGTTATGATTTTTCCTCTGCTAGATTGGCCGGTGATAGTACCTGGCATACGTCTGAGATCACCTATGCACATTATTGGGCAGGCTTGAATAGCAAGGTGTAGGCGATTCGGGATCTGGCCGAATAGAGGGCCTAGATGGATTTATTGAATAGGAAGTGCCATGACTGGAAATCCTTTACATCTAAAGTACATAAATGGGGCCAGGATTAGAAAGATCATAAGCACCAATACAAAAAATGGTTGAAGGAGGAATCAGTTGAACGTCGCCGATTGGAGATGTTTGTGGAGGGGTTAGGCTTACGCTCTTCTTATGAAAAGTTTGTTGAGTGTACAGAAGTGGAGGGGTCTCTTGAGAGATCCATTACCACTGCCTCTGGGGAAGCTTCAACAAGTATGTTTTCTCTTGAGCACCCTTCCTGGTCTTCAGTGGACAAGGGTAAAACCTTAGAAAATATCAACCTCAGACTTGAGAAAGACTAGGAGTGCGTGCCCGAAGAAGAGATTCTATGGTGCCTGGAAGCTAATCTCAGGCCTTCCCCACCTATGATTTTTTTATTGCTCTTAATCATCCCCCCTCATTTTAGTATTTTTCACTTTTAATCTGTTGGTTTGTGTTTACTTATTTTATTATTTTTCTTGTTTTTATTTTTATAGGGACATGGTGGTGAGGCTGGCCCCAGTGGGACGGGAGCTGATGACATAGAGGAGTTTGGGGACCAGCCCCCCTCCTAATACTAATGCATAATTTGGCTCATTATTCTTGTCAGTTTTTTCAGTTTTTTGATTTTTTTGGTTTTTTGGCTGGTTTCGTTGTTTTTTGCAATGTATGAGGACAGATGTAACATGATCATGGTGTAATATGTTGTCATCCTATTGCTATGTTAACACTCCGTATTACATATATTTATATATTTTTTTTCTTTTTCGAGTTTATTTGTGAATGTGAATGTAAACTGGAATCATGTTTGGTAAAAATAAAATAAATGAAAATTGTAACTTGCAAAATGTAAACGATTATGACCTAGCGAAGTTTCGGTAAACTGACGATGTACTATGCTCTAGTTTAAAGACATTTTAGGCCATGTGTATCAATTTAAAGTCATGATGGACTATTGCATCTTTGTCAAAGAGAGGGAGGAGACTGTAGTTGTTTCAGTAAATTTTAAAAGAACCAGCCATTTCTGACCATGGCTAGTTTAACGTCATTGTGGACATTTGGTAGTTTAACGTCATTCCAAAAATTTGATAGTTCATCTTCGTTCTTGATCTGTTTCTTTAGTTTTCACAATTTTTTGTGAGGGTGGGATGTGTAGGCATGATTTTGTACTCACCATCCCCCTCGCTGGATACGTCAAAGGGTAGTTCTGACCAAGAGACATCCGCAGGAATGGCTCCAATGTTTGCATCTTCCTATGCTTCTTCTGTTTTAGGAGGATCACAGGTTGGAGATTGACCAATGTCTAGGGTTTCACTAGTGGTGTCTTACTTAGGTTTAGAGAGTTCAACCTTTGACCCCTGGTTCGTTCCTACATGTGAGAAAGTAAATGATGTTGCCGCATCCCTGGGTATGATGATTTCACCACCCTCATAAGGTAGGTAAATTTCTTGATGGATCGATGATGATATGTCTTTTAGTTGAGCTAACCATGGCTGTCCTAAAATCAGATTGAACCCCGGCATCTCATCCACGACTACACATTTGGCCGATGTGGGGAACCGGTCCCCTGCTATGAAATCCAAGGTAACCGTGCCTTTTACCACGACATAGGAACCACTGAAATATTTCAAGAAAGATGTTTTCGTTGGCCGTATGTGTTCTGCAAGGCCTAGTCGCTCAATGATAGGGAAGGGTATTACATTTGTTGCTGCCCCGTCATTGACATGCATCCTATGTATCTTAAATTGGTTAACTTGTATCATTATAAACATAGGGGCGGTAGTAACTTCTCCTATTTTTTCATCTTTTTTAATGTCATTGGCATGAAATCCTAGAGATGTGGACCTCGATTCTTGATATGGAGACAATACAGCGTAAATAGATGGTTCATTTGCAGGTAGCTCTTCGCTAACAGGGATTGAAGTCAACATACACACTAGAGCTTCCCAATGTACCAGGGAGGTCATTACCAGGTCATATAGGCTTAGAGAGGTGTTCTTTTGTTTTAAGGCCTGTGTAACCTGGGTCAGGGCATTGGCCAAGTCTTTACCATTTGGAATTTTTTTATCTGTTGAGACTTGATCTATTTGATCCAACATTTGTATGTCTCATGGAAGAGTTTTTGCATTATTAACTATAGCTATTGAGTTTGGGACACTGGACACTCCCGAGTTGTCTTGATGACTCGTACTAGGCTGATCAGTAACTGGAACCATAGGGACAACATTCAACGGTGTGGGTTTTGGTGGTCCTAACTGATGACCATGACATTCTTTTGCCAAACGTTCCCTGGTTAGTCTATTGGCGAGGCGTTCTACCGAGGGTCATTGGGGAACTATTGGGGGTTGCACATTGGAGTGTTTCGGCACCTGGATTACAAATGGAATAGGTTAGGTTTGCAATGGTGCATTTTCTATTGCAATCGTTGGGTGTACTTGGATGAAAAATGGTTTTCGCGACGTAGGGGGTGTATGTGTGGCAAAAGGAGCTTGTGGAGGTGTTAGTGTAGATACGGTTTCAATAGGCACATGAATCAAAAAAGGCCTTCGTGGGGTGTCTTGTTCATTGCCTACATGGATGGTGTTAATCACATAGGGCAACTCTTTGGTGTTAAGAGGATCTTTGTAGACCCCCATAAACTGATTTTGAGGTCTTACTAGGTTGGCTTTGTCAAAGACTATCTCACCCCTATCAATCATACGTTGTATGTCTTGTTTTAGGGTAAAGAAATAGTCAGTTCCATGTCCACATCGTTGGTGATACTCACAGAATTTGTCTAGCCTAAAACCTCTTGGAACAGGGGGTTCATTAGCCATTGCCAACGTTCAGGTTTTAACCAATTCGTAGTATTGGTCGTGTTTTTGAGATGCTATAGGAGACATCTGCTTATGTTGAATCAACCCAACCTTTAGAAGTTGGTCCAATAGTTGTGAAGGCTTCATGGGTAAGGGTGTGTATTGGGTAGGGTCTTTTCATTCAAAGGTACAAGTATGACTCGTGTTAGCAGTTTGGGCAGAGGAGGGTTTAGGCGTAGGTGTAGGAGCAGTTCTTTCATGACTAGTGGAGGCGGTGGGTTGTTTCCCTTTCTGCCCTACATTGTTGGGTCGAAAAGTCTCTGCCACTATTGTGGTTGTTATTTTAGACTTGTCTTTATCTTTCTTCATATGTTGGCTTTTGAAAGTTAGGTAAGCTGGGTTATGACTCATC
Organism: Gnetum montanum; assembly: GCA_015680685.1. Taxonomy (NCBI): domain Eukaryota; kingdom Viridiplantae; phylum Streptophyta; class Gnetopsida; order Gnetales; family Gnetaceae; genus Gnetum; species Gnetum montanum. The sequence continues at coordinate 9,185 of MNCI01005634.1, read as the reverse complement.
TGTGCTGCCTCTTCTATGTTTTTGATTTGGACGAACGCATGATTCAAAGTGCAAGCATTCAGATAATAGAGTTTTGACTTAACGAAATCATTCACGGCGCTCTTGAGGATTGTAAGTAAATAGGTTTCTAGGATAGGCTCGTGAAGTTTGTTAAGGGCGGTACTCCATCTTTGGATGAACTTTTGTACGGGCTCTAATGGTGCTTGTTTTATTTGGATTAGACTATCTAGCGTGGCTTCAGGCTTCAGGTTCTACTTAAAATAGGTAACGAATTGATGTAACAAATCCTCCAAAGAGGATATGGAGTTACGTGGTAGGGCTTGGCACCAGTCTAAGGCTCTTCCAGTTAAGGACATGGAAAATACATGCAGGATTGCATGAGGCCATGCTTGAAGTAAGAGACACTCTAATCGAAATGTCACTAAGTGAGCATTCGGATCTCCTTCTCCGTTATACTTGGTCAGTTGCGGCAATGAAATTCTTTTTGGTAGGATCAATGGTGGCACTGAAGAGCTAATCGAATCATCCTGATAAAAATCCATCACCTTGACTTCTTCAGTGTTTGCAATTTTAAGGCGCTTCACCTCATCGGTCAACGCTTGTATCATCTTTCTAGCCTCTACCCATTCTTAGGCATTAGGTGGACCGGCTAGTTGGTTAGATTGAGCATGATAATAGTTAGATTTTTGGGTGGTTTTTAGGAAAGAGGACTATAGGGTTGTTGATGGTTGTACTTGAGGGACATTCACAGATGGGACTGCAATGGGTGGTATGCTATAGTGAGTAGGTTGATGTTGTTGAATGGAAAGTGTGTGCCACTACCAGGTTACAAGCTGTGAGGAAACACCCTGAACCTATTGAGTTGAAGTAGTGAAGGGAATTCCTTGGATTTGCACTTGTGGTATGTAATGGATGGATGTAGAAGCAGGTATCACGGATGGCATCCCAATTATTTGGGATCTGAAGGTCTCTCCTATATTAACTTGAGAGGGGAGTTGTTGGGATTGTCCTTGTGAGAGGGAGGGTAAAGTGGTAATTAGAGGAATAACAGGGATGGGAATATTGAATTGGGTGTTGGTCGTAGGGAAAGTAGGAATGAGGGTAGGTGCTTCCTGTTGAGAGACAGGTGCTTGAGTGCTTATAAATGCATGAAGGGACATAGTCTCTCCTGTGAAAGGGTGGAATAATGGATTTGCGTAAGTATGAGGACTAAGAGTGTGGTATGAATCCCCATGTTCAGATTGAGCCACGAAATCATCTTCCTTGTCTCCGTTTTGAGGCTCTATGGTGGGTTGCCGCAAGGTTTCGTTCCTTGCCATGAGGAGATGGGATATGAGGTCGTGATGGGATTCAGAGAGGGGAATCACATCATATGCTGAAGGGGTAAAGTTACGGCCTCCCTTATAGACGAGTTCATAATGTCATTTTTCTTCTATTTCTGCATGATTAATGGGTAGGTTAGCTTGGATCTTTACGTAGATGAACTTGTATTGTTTCGGGGTGGGAATTGTATAGGTGGGGCCCTTACTCTATAACCTAAGTGACCAATGAGTTGACCCTTGAGGGTTCATCTCTCCAATGGAGACTATGGGTTTAGTTGCAGTCATAGGATTTGAGATTTCAGCATTAAGGTCAAAAATGGGCAATGCTGCTTTGATCTGAGAAGATTCCATGTGTGTAACTGGCTTGAGCAAGCTGAATGTATGCAAGCTAGCTTGAGCAGGCTGGGCATGTGTAAGCTAGCTTGAGCAAGCTGAATGTATGCAAGCTAGCTTAAGCAAGCTGGGCGTGTGTAACCTAGCTTGAGCAAGTTGAACGTATGCAAGCTAGCTTGAGCAAGCTGAACATATGCAAGCTCGCTTGAGCAAGCTGAATGTATGCAAGCTGGGCGTATGCAAGCTGAGCTTGAGTGAGTTGGGCATCGTGTGCAACTGTGCAGTGTGTGCAACTGTGCAGTGTGACTGACCACTATGACTAACTTGTAGCGTGTGTTAACTAACAACGTGTGCAAGATAGCGTATGTTAATCTGCAGTGTGAGAAAGCTCAGCGTGAACAGGCTCAGCATGAATGAGCGTTTTGGTTTCAGCACTTGATCTATGTAGGGTTTTGAACCGTAGCGTGACTAAGGTTTTGTCAGACGGTAAGCAAGTCTGCCCTCCTTCTAGCGCCAATTTTTGTACTATCTAAAATCGTTGGCGTAAGGCTAGAGGAAGACGAACGTCGAAAGATCTACGGAGAGATACAGATGACCTTGCCTTCGCATGAGGGCAAGCTGGGAAAACAAACGCAGAGTGCCTTGGATGGTTTGTATGTAAATCAACTAAGGACTTCCCCGAGCATACGCTATGGCCTACGCTGGGGTTATTATTACAAAATGTAAAACAGAGAGCGTAATGCAACATAACATAAACGTGAAATATGCCGTGTAAACGTAAAGAGAATATATGCAGAAAACGTGCAATAAAACGAAATAATGCAGATAATGAACCAGAATAGCACAATGGAAGGAAAAATGAAATTGTGTTGTATTAATTAACAAGATGTGCATAAGTCAAAATGTAGTTGCGTTGCAAGTTGAACGTTAAGCTCCGATGTGAGGTGTTTACAGGTGTTGGGTATCACATGCGTCCTAGCTCAGGATTGCTGGTTTTCTTTCTTCAAAATTGCCCACCTCGTTTTTCTCAATGAACAGGGTATTTATACATTTTGCTAGGCTCAGGAGTAGGATTCGTTAATGAGGTCAATGGCTATGTGATCCGAGAAAAATGGATCACGTGATAGGTGTACATGGGCAGACTATGTTCTAGACCGAGTGCACTGTACTTTACAATCTATTCTAGCTTGCACAAGCTAAGTTATGCCCATGTACAATTGGTAGCGCAAGAGCTTGACTAGCTTAAAAATGTAAAAAATATACAATGATTGATAATGTACAACAAGAGATCTTGATTTTGGCTCACCTGGAATTTCTGGATCTGCGGACTAACTAGTGTTGAAAATGTTTATGCTTCACCAAGGTTGCTAGCATGCATTGATCTTGTCCTGGTGTGTCCTCAGCATGTGTCTGAAGTGTTTTGCTTGGTCATGACTAGTGCTCACGTTGGGCTCACGCTGCCAGCGTGACCCCAGCGTGACCTCGGCGTGCGTGACCAAAAATGATGCATTTTGTGCCAAAATTTCACCTTTAAGACTCATTTTTGAAGTGCAACTACTACTTGACCTTGAGGACGTCCTGTATGTTTAATTTGGGCCTTTTTTTTACTTGGATTTGGGCCACTTTTGGTAGCTCACACAGGCTTCACGCTGTCAGCGTGACCTCAACGTGACCTAGGCGTGAGCAAGCTAAGATGGTACATTTCACACCAAATCTTGATTTTTTGAGACCTATTTTTCAAGTATAATGGATGCCTACCTTTGGGGATGACTTGCATGCTAATTCTGAGCCTATTTGTGCCTTGATCCAGGTCATTTTGGTAGCTCACACTGGGCTCATGATGTCAGCGTGAGTGCCAAAAATAGAGTATTTTAGAGCCTGAAATTAGAATTCTGAAGGCTGGAACCTAGAGCAATCATTAGTGGACCTCGAGGGGGCCTTGTACCCTCGAAATCAGGCCAATTTGACACTATTTTGAGGCTATTTTGGGTTACTCACGTTGAGGGAAAGCTAGCTTGATAGCTTGAGCAAGCTGGCTTGAACAAGTTGAGTGTGGGCAAGCTAGCTTGACAAGTTGAGTGTGAGTTCCATGCCTTAGTCAAATTTTTGCCTCCCAAAACTCAAGAGGCTCTGAATTGTTCTCGTTTCAAAGTGTTGAGGTGAAATTTTTGTGGTGTTTCAATAGGGCCCCATGATATTGTCTTACATCTATGATGTGCACATAGAGTTACTTGGGGATTATGGGATCACCTAGTTAGATTCATTATTTTAATGATATACTGCTAAGATCTTATAATATTATGTATAGTTGATTATGATACCATGATTATGCACACTAATCTTACTGGATGCATAGTAGGATATTTGTGGTTAATAGGTTGTGAGGGTTTTAGGGAAAGATTGAATATTAGAAAAGTATGATTCTTAACCGTGGGCTATGATTATGCATTATGGGTATAGTATTAGTGTAGTTGATTGATAATGTTATGAGGTCATGATGCTTAGCATGTTATGCATGTTTTTATGGTATGGCTAGTTGACATGGGTTATGATGTCCATACAGTCTTATTGTTATGTAATGGATAATTTATGATGTTGTTAGATTTGAATGGTAATTGGATTAGATGCCCCATGAGTATGCTTTGATACATGGGTCCCTCAATATTATTTGAGAACAAGGGAAATTCATGAGAAACTTTGTAAAATGAAAATTGAAAATAAAAATAGGTATGATAGGTTTATATAATGAAAACATAATACATTTTTTGCCTTTCATATTCTCAATCCTGTGTATCTTATTTTCTTCTTTTCTTTCATTCTCTAGTAGATATTAGTTGATTTTCGTGATTCTTGGGTATTGGGAAGCTAGTGTTGCATAGGCTATGATCAAGGAAATTTGGTTTGGATTCTAAAGGATACAAAACTTCATTAGGAGCATTTTGATACTTCGATTTTCAAATTTTAAGCTTTAGCAGGTTTACAAGAATTCAAGTCAATTTCATTAATCATCTCCTATTTTATGTTTTGATATCATAGTAAATCCTTGTAGGATCTTGGTGGGATGAGTAGATACTTTTTGATGTTTCCAAATTCCTATTTTACCAAGTGTTACTTTGATATGAGATAGCCATAGTGTGAATGAATTGAACTAGTATTCTTCATCTTTTCATTAATATTTCCACAATAGCAACTTGTTTCTTATCTCTAGACCATTGGTTGTAGTGTATGCATTATATGTTGATTGGGTTATCCAAAGTCACGTAATTAACAATGTTTTCTTTATCACATCATATTTATATGTGCACATAACTTACAGAGACGTAACATGATTACACTAGGGTTTTTTATAGGATGTGGATCATTATAGGATTATAGTAAAGGGGTTAAGCTAAGAATAATCAAAATCAAGTGTGATGGGGTCATGATAGAGTTTCACTTTTTTTATTACTAAGTATAAGTTATGATCAATCACAATTTCTTCTCAATTAGATTTTTGTATGTGTTGAGAGCTAGATGTGAGCCATGTTGGGGTTACAACAAGTAAAACACTGGCTTTAGGATGAGTCATGACCACTATCATGGCTAAAGTAAATGTTAGATATGTTTCTTGGATAAATGTGAATGCATTTAAAATTAACTGTAGACTTATCTGTGATGTTTGTGATATGACATTTGACATTGATATGCACTTGTGAAATCATGTGATTACTAGTATATCTAATTAATGTGCATAGCATTGATTATTTATGATCAGTGGAAGTTCAATTACTTATTAGTCTAATAGATTATGATATAATGTGAGATGAACATTATCAATATGATGTGAGTACATGTGACACATATGTTGATGATGTAATGCTTATGTGTGGATGATGTATATGTGCTATGGTTATGTTATTAATGTGATGTGTATATGTGAATTCATGGAGCCAACATGAAGGTGTGAACAAGTTGATGATGAGGCACCCTAGAGAGGAAGTGTAAGCCCTTGCTAGATACATTCATATGGCTTTTGTCTTAGTCCTCATACTGAGAGTAGGAGGGTATGTGCTAGTCTTATGACCAATTGGAGATCTTGAGGCATATGGACATGTACAAGTTGACCCTCCAAAAGGTTGGTGGCTTGGGGTTGTAATTGAGGTAACAAGCACTAGCACCAATAGTAATTAATGTTAATGGAAGCTAATAAAATACCTACATGCATTGATTATATTATGGGTACTTAGATTGATAATATCATATTTACTCAAAGTAGGAATATGTCGATTGCTAAAAGGACTTCTATGATTATGATTATGCTTGTGAGATTATGATACCTTAGGAGCATATATGACCCATGTAATATGTTGTATGGATGATTATATGTTTGATATGAGCAAGCCCAAATTGTATTGTGTATTATGATTCCTTAAAGTAGAAGATTTTAGGAAGATGTGTTATGTGTTTGTGTATTATACATATGTGTGGAAGATTCCTTGAACCATTCATTATTGGGGAAGTGTGTTATGCATTATGCGTTATGTTCAAGTTGTATGTATTATGCATGGAATTTTTAATGATATGTCATTAACATATGTTAGTCATCCCTTAGAGCATAATGTGTTGGGAAAGAGTGTTTTATGCTATTATATTTTTAGCATACGTATGGATGAATCCTTTGAATACTAGATGCTGAGATATTCTAGTATCCATGATTTGAAGTAGTTCATTGGAGCACATGATGACAAAAGCCTATATTAATTATGATTATGTGATGAGTTCATATGTTATGATAGTGGTATTGGGAGCCTATATTTACTATGATTATGTGATGAGTTGATGCATGTAATAATGGTTTTATGAATTGTGATTTTGTTGCATGTATTTGGGACATGCATGAGTCAATTATGTACTATGTGCTAGATGTATGAGATATTATTGATGTGGCTATTATTGAGCTATGAGCTATACTAACCTTGATGTAGGCTACTCTAATTTCTTCACACCTTACCTCCAACATAGCATCATACTCCACATCCACATGAAATGTGTAAGGACTCCCATTTAGTCATGTACTAATTCCCTTTAAATAAAAGTAATGGAGTTGGAAGGTTAAAAGGCCAAATCTAAGGAAATTGATTAAGGCCTTGGTTCTATGTTTACATGCTTTCTATTACATTTTTTTGTACGTAAGATGGATGTATTTGCAGATGATGCAGATCTAGACTAACTATGAACTATGGCTCTTATGTATAATGTTTATAGATGATGTACACAATGATAGGACATGTGTTAAACATATAGAATAATATGATTTAATGGTTTGTGATATAAGCTTGCTATGTACTTATATTGAATATGCTTATAGGTATGGCACTGATTAAGGATGATGTTATATATGTACTAGTTAGATGCATGTGTGCCATGCTTATTCGGTTATGTGCATTTCATACCTTTATGGAGTGAGTTATGATCTTCCACTATGTTATAAGATCCACTTACATATTCCAATGGTGTGACTGCATAACTTATATTGCTATTGGTCCTTACCTCATCTAGGCTTAAGCCAAATGCCTAGGGTGTTACATGAACAACCTTGCTTAACTTTAGATTTTTTTCTAGAATTGAATTTATTCTCTAAATTACTATATATAATTTCAATAATTACTTTCTCATACAATTTTTGAGTTGTTAGAATCAATTTTGAATGGAGGCCCATTTTATGAAACCACAACCATAGTTTTATGTAAACCATTGAATCATATGTCTTTGCAAAATAAAAAAAGCATATAAAATTTTTTTGTTAGTATTTTTTTTGCATATTATATGTAGTATCTAATAGTAATTAAGTGATTAATAGTGGAGTTATTTTGTCTAAAACCTACTTGATACCTTACCTTAACCTCATTAACTTTAGGCTAAGAACTAATTCTCTTTTCTAGTAGAGTGTCTAACAACTTAGCAAACCAATTTCTTATAATGATCATTTGATAATGATTCAAATTATTTTTATCCTTCTTTTTATATAACAAGATAGCGTTAATATTTTTCTAATGTTGATCTAATCATAGATCAATTATTAAATTTAATCAATGCCAAATTTCTCTATGAATAGCAGGTCTTACCTAATTTAATAATTCTACATATAAATCATCTAAATCTATAGCTTTGCTAAATGCTAGTTTTTAAATCCCCTTTATGACTTCCTCAAGAGTAAATTGGAGAGATCCTTGTTGTATAGTTGTATTATAATTATCATCTTCTCCTATAAATAATTTATTGTAAAACAAGAAAATATATTGAAAAGAAAAATTAAATGATAAAGAGGCATTATAACAAAAATATTGCAAAAAACTATCTGGGCTTTTTTTTAATGGTA
>MNCI01005632.1:6135-16198 GCA_015680685.1 Gnetum montanum | reverse complement strand
AGTGTTCATCTTGAATATTTAACCAAGTGAGCCGACTCTTAGTTAAGGCACTTTGTGCCCGGTACACATCCCAATGTTGGAAGGCTACGCGGGCTCTAGCTAGCTCCTCGTGAACTAGAGTATTGAAGGGATCTTGAGCTAGTTTGTTATTGAGATGCTCAATAGTGAGGTGAATTTTGTTGTATTCATGTTTAGCTTGAGCAGCCACGGTCTTACCATATGAACGAGCGAAGTTTCGCACTCGACATGAAGCACGATGCCACCAATTAATCCAACTCGTCTGATTTAGGGGCCTAGGTTCGGCATTCCAAGGGTTGGAGAGAAGAAGTTGGGCAGTGGGGGAAGAAAAACAGTTGTTGTGTAGTCTGAAAAGATGAAATTTTTGTCGGTCCGGGCTACCATGAATCTTGATAGATATGGAGATAGGAAGGTGATCGANATCTTGATAGATATGGAGATAGGAAGGTGGTCAGATAAGGTGGCATAATGATGAACTGTAGTGGCAGAGAAAGCTTGCCAATAGGAGAGGGTGGAGAAATAGAACCTATCTAACCTGCTGTAGATGCGAGGTTTCCCTAGATGGAGATTGCTCCAAGTAAATCTATGGGGGGGAGCACACATGGAGTTTTCTGCCCCATCTGAGAGGTAAAATCTTTTCTTAAATGCAGACCAGGCCTGATACTCGAGATTGGGCAATTGAAGAAATGCCCCTCCAAGCTTATCTTGAGGGAATTCTACCATATTAAATTCTCTTCTGAATATCCAAGGCATTGGGGGGAGAGAAGTTGCAAGTTCATCCCAAAGGAGAGCCCGTTTTGTGGAGTCATTTGGGGCATATATCGAGCAAATGCCAAAAGGGCCATGCTGGGATGAGAAGGTGGCCCAGGAAACTCTATGCCTAGAATCCGAACCGCTTTGAAGGAATACCATGCGTACTTTGACAAAATGGGCTTTGGTTTTTCTCTGCTCGCGTTTCTACGCAACCATAGATTACATATAGGTTTAGTTGAACACTGCCCGATTATGGTATGCGATACTACTCTATCAAAACCTAAGTATTGAAACCGCTAATGAGAGAGGTCACTGAAATTGTATTGCTGTAACGTATCATGTTCGCTATGTTTAGGTTCGGCACACTAAACCGAACCATTTCTTTCCGGTTAGAAGAAACATCTTTGTGAAAGAAGAAAAATAAATTAAATTATAGGACCCTCTTTTTCTCATCAAAAAATCTTGAAACCTTGAAAGGTGATAGGAAAACCTAAAACATTATTTACCTTATGTTATATACTCAAATTAGAATTTTAGAGTGCTATGCTTTATTGTTTTTTTTTCTTTTTTCTTTTTTCTTTTTTCTTGTCACTAAATGCTATACCTACAATGAGGTGTTAGCTTAGTAATAAGACTTTTGATCAATGATGAGTTATAAAGTTCTACTTGGACTATGCCTCTTAAGGTGTACTTATATTTTATTTTGGTTTCATTTAAGCCATTAAACCTCAAAGGGGAGGTTTTTCAAGATTAGTTGTAATGATGAAAGCTTGAAATGGTATCCCCAAAATCATTGGACTTTTTTTAAACTCTCTTTTCAATGATCTGATATAGTCAAAAGTTTTTTTAATATTATTATTCATTTTTTGGAGAGAAGCCATGCTAAGATACAATAATTACATAAACAATTAGAACATCTCACAACATTATTACCAACAACTTCCACCATTACTTGAGATCAAGTGCCTACAAGTTGAACTATTCTAGGTGCACCAAGTTAGTGAAGAAACCATTTTTATGAAAGATAGCTTAGAGTGATAGATCAAAATGTTAAAGTATTAGTCCCATGAGTGGAAAAGAATGATTTAGGAGAAAGAGAAATAGGTTCTCTTCCTTTCCTATGTCAAATCATATCCCAATTTTGAGACAAGTACCTTCATAAAAAGAAACAGCACTAGAACTTGTGATAGGAGCTAGCAAACAAGAATACAAAGAAAACTAATGATCTTAGAAAGATCCATCTAATGGAGTAGGAAACTTAAAATGTTGAGCTATGTAGATTGCAAAAAATTTAGCTCTACTAAATAAATGTGTAATTAGAGATAGGCATGAGATGAAGTAGAAATTTGACAATTTAAATGCCAAACTCCAATAAATGGTTGCAATTGAATTAACATTAAAGAAAAAGATGGACCTATTGGAAAACATGTACATCCTTCACCACAAAGAAACTATTGTTGTCCTTGAGAGGAAACTTAAGGAAGCCAAAGAGGATGTGCAAGAAAAATGGAGGAGGTATCTTTATATGACCCAACCTTCTATAGGTCAACCATGCATAGAGCTAGAAGAGAAACTTCATTGAGTAGTGGTCGAGTTGAACATAGACCACCATGAGCTCTTGTAGGTGAAGAGAAGTCATGGATACTTCCACACTCATGTTGAGGAATGGTAGCAAGCACTTCTATGAGAGCAAGGATTGATGCATGAGAAAAACTAGCAACTTTTAGCGAGCGTGAGATATTTCGAAGCCCAACTTTTAGCAATTTCATATGTCCATACCTAGCTCTTCAAGATTCTTCCCATGCAAGGTAGACATGTTAGGAGGATTCTTCTCTCAAACATCATCCCTTTGCACTTCTTAATGAGGTGGTTTGAATTGTATTGTAATATAGTCATAGTTTATAGATTTTCTAAGTTGTATTCTTGTGGATTGATCATGTCATGTGTTCAGATTTAGTTTTGTATTTTGGGTGTTAAAGTTATGGGACAATCTTAACTCAATAATGTGGAAATGATGAGTCATCTAGTGACATTTTTTAAGTTAATTGTAAGTCCTAGATTCGAGAAGTATATCATGCATCCTATGTTTTTGGTTTTCATGGTCATCGTTAAGGTTCCTACCTCTTAGGCTTATATCCTAGACTTCCATTTCAAACTTGCAAGTTTGGTTCATGTTTCAAGCTTTCTAAGTTTTTTTTGAATTTGTTTGGAGATCTTTGAAATCTCCTAACATGTTTTGAGAAAAGTGAATAAAGTGTGTGAAGTAGGAGTGCATTGACTACCCTGCATTAGTGCACTCCTTACATCAACATAGGGGCACTAATGCATAACAACCCCCAGCGCCGTCCCACCCCCCTTCCTTCTCTAATTGGCCTAGTTTTGTCCTTTGTGTACCTGCCTCCTTTGGTGTATTCCTAGGATGTCTAAGGTTTGTTAATAGGTATTTGTCAATGCCTAGATGTTAGTGAGCCCTTGCTATTATATAAAAAAAACTATAAATATGTGGGATGAGCTCTCAAATGGAACAACTGGACTTTAAGTATTTCCATTTGACTCTTGGCATTTGGTTTTATGTGAAAAGCTCTTTCTCCCTTGGATAAGATGATTACTTCCATGTTTTGTATGCATTTTGAATCATTGCTTTTACAAGTATGACTAGACTCTATCAAAGTGATGCCATGCTAACATAGCATAAAACCATTTGGTTGATGTAGAGTTTAGTGTTTACACAGTAAATAAAGCTAATGGTTTTTCCTTCTTCTAGTGTTGATGCCTTAAACATTGAAATAACACAAATATTATAAAACATCAAAACCATAAAAATATTTATTTAATTCTTGTTTTCATAAGCTACAATGATTCAACCTTACTTAAAGAGATAATACTTATATGACATAATGTTAGATCACCAAGGTTGTAACTAAGAGCTATTTTATTTGCATTTCATGTATGGTGTTGCACATGTCCCCAAGAGGGATTGCAACATAAGCATTTCAGTTGTCTCCAAGAGGGATTGCAATGCATGGCTATTTATTATTATTTTACTTCTTATAATTATAAAATTCATAAAATTATAAATACTCTCTCTCTCTCTCTCTTCCCATGGTAAAATAGGTTCTAACTGTATCATATGTATTAAAATATCTTTTATATTTCTTGAACACAATGACATACATAAGTGTTCATGGCAAATCACTCAACATTGTTCCTATAGCTTACAACTAGATCACACTGTGGTTTATATGATAAATCCCTTTGATCCAAAACTAGCAGGACCCCTATCATTTATCTTAAGGAAGGATGTAAGATGTTGTAATTAATGCTAGTAATCCTATCTTAATGACTTCTTCATAATAAAATAAAAATGAAATAAGGATGATTTTTGTATCATTAAAAGTAGCAAGTAGTGCACAATCAATGCTAGCAAAAATGAGAAAAAGAAATATGATATCATCATCATGATAATCTTGGCCTAATAAAATGGGGTTGGATACATGAGTTTTTTTTAAATTTTTTTTGCTATTCACATCTATGAATAGCTAAAATGGGAAAATGTGATGTGTATTTCTAAATAAAGGAAAACAATAAGCTAGAGATAGTTTGAAGGAAGATATTTTCATACATATCTCTATAGAAACAAAATTAGAAACATGTTTGGATGCTTTTCTCAATCTATGTTCTAAATGGATTAAATGACATGTTAAAAAAAAGCAAAATACTAATTTCTCCTATTATTTTAAAAAAGTATACAAGAATAAGTTTTTTTACCAGATCCAAAAAACTTCATTCATTTAGTAGTATTTGATACAACCATCTTAATTAAATTTTTAATAGATACTAAAGACCTTTCCATTACAATATAAGTTAAAGAAATAGAGAGGTTAGTCAAAGTATAGGAAAAACTTCATTAACAAAGATCACCATAAAAAATGGTGATTAATTTAAAAATTTCAAAAAATAATGCATTAAAGCTATTAAAATTCAAGAAATTATTAGATTCTTTGATGTTTGTTTCTTTTTAACTAATGGCAAACCAATTATTATAAATGTTGATTTTATGAAAGAATAAAAGAAATAGCTACTAAATATGATGAATAAATAACATGCTCCATTACATGATCTTATGAAAAGTTAAAGGAATTGATTTGAGAATATGTTAACATACAATTTATATAGATCTATCTATTAAACTAGAAGGTTACTTCAAATATGACATAAGAATATAATTAAATAGGAAAATTAAGAAATTTTGCAAAGTAAGATTCATCTACCCTATAGAAAATAGAAAATGGGTTATCCCATATCATAGAAAAAAAGAGGAAAATAGAGGATTTAATTAGATTTTTAACTATTCAATGTTATGACATTAAGGATGATTTTTTATTTCCCTACCTTGACTACATCATAATGGTCATAAGTAGTAAAATTTTTTAATAGTTATGATTGCTATAATGGGATACAAATCATTTCTAAAGATCAACCAAATACCATATTTAAAAATTTGTAGAGAGTATCTTCTTATGGAAATCACAAAATTTTCTTTAGCTTGTACAGTATGTCAACTATCTTCTAATGCTTAGTTTTTGGTATTTTTGGCAAATGAATTAAAGTCTTTATGAAAGATTCCTTTACTTATATATTAGTTTCTAGTAAGATTTTAATATATAAGAATAGGTTTTAAAATAATGTGCAAAGAAAAATATCAAGCTCTCAATTGGAAAAAGTCATTTGATAGTTTAAAAAGCATCTTTTTTTATAGTAAGAAGATTTTAGAAGTAAGATAAGATTGAGGATAAAAGAATCTATGTTATAGAAATTATTCAAGATAATAAAATTTTTAGATTACATGGATGATTTCTATGTGCCATTGAAAATTTTTTAAAGGTACCAAGATCATTGATAAAGTTTTTTTTTTTTTTTTGAAAAAGGTCAGGCTATATTAATTCTCAAAAAAAGAGAAGCTATACATGGGTACAGCGTGGGCCATGGCTGCTGGCCCCACTGGATAGGGAGATCCCCGCCAAGAACACGCGGCAGATAAAAAAAGGCAACCCACCCCCAAGAAAAAGAGATCAATTTTCCGTCCAAGAGAACCCCACCCAGGGCTCCCAGCGAACCTGCAGGCGACCAGGAGACGCGGTCGGTCTTTATTTGTTGCCCATCCTGGGCTGTTCCGGCCCATCCGCCCTGCGACGTCTATATTCGTCAATGATCTGGGCGATGTCGGTCCTGCGTGTATTGGGGACGCTTGTCACCCAAGCCTGCAAAGGGAGGATCGGGGTATGATCCCCGACAGATTCAGAGACGCCAGCATTACATTCCAGCCTCTCCTCCTCGTGAAGCTGTCCAGGGCTTGCCCACTTCGGGGCTCCTTCGTGGGGGGGGTGTTCCCGCCGTGCAAGGTGGTCCCTCCGTACCCCCGCCTCGTTTGCGCCCGCTGCTGGATGGAAGGTTCAGAGGTGGTTGGAGGAGCCATTGCTAAGGCAATTTCGTTCCAAAGCTTTCGCGTCTTTCTGGTAAGGGTGCTCACGGGGGGGATTGCTGTACCTTTGAAAATGCAGTCATTCCTGGCCCGCCACAGGACCCAGAGCACCGCTAGCATTGCCGAGTTGACAGAGAATTCAGGGGAGCGGAGCCCCGCCGTTCTCCACAGCTGCTTGGTAATGTGGCACTCAAGAACAAAGTGCTGCTGAGTCTTGGCCTGCTGATTGCACATAGGGCACAGATTAGTGATTGCCATGCCCCGGGCCTGTAGCACAGCATGGACAGGGAGGGCCTGGTGGAGAATCAGCCACCCAAAGGCTTTGATTTTTTCCAGAAGAATGCCCTTCCACAACCGCTTCTAGCACTGGTCGGCCGGGAACAGCTTTTGCAGGAGCTGTCGGGGGTGCAGGTGGATCTCCTCAACACTGTCCATCGCCCTAGCCTGAGCGCAGTGCTGCCGCCAAATGTGGGAGTCTGAGTTAGCCGTCGTCCAGGGACTGTATTTTTTCCTCAGGATTTGCACCCAGAGGGAGGGGTCCTCGTTGTCAGTGGCCAGGCGCTGGAGGAGCCTATGACGGCCCAGGGTCACCTCCAGGGAGAAGGGGAGGAGACCAACCCCCCCCCCCCTCGCGTACCGGGGCCGCACAATTTTTGGCCATGCCAGCAGATGCATCTTCTTTCCTCCCTTGCCGCCAGACCAAACGAAATTGTGGATAGTTTGGTCAATCTTGGCAGTGACGCCGAGGGGCGGGGAGGCCACGGAGGCAGCGAACCGCGTCATGGCCCCCAATACCGAGGCCGCCAACACCATCTTCCCCTTATGAGTTAGGAAATTATTTGTCCAGTGGGTTGTGAACTTCTAAATCCTTGCAATGAGCGCCTGCCAGGTTTGCTGCCTGTGCCAGTTATGCATAGGAATGCCCAGGTACTTTTACTCAGCCGCCCCTGAGAGAATACCCAGGATTTGGACAATTTTGCTGTGCACCGACGGGTGAGTGTGGGTGAAAAAAAGCGTAGATTTCCCTGGGTTGGGCACCAGGCCAACCTCTCGGTGCAGCCTATCCAGCGCTTTCAGAATCGCCCTGGCCTGCGGAGCTGCAGCCCGGGTGTAGATCATGGTGTCATCTGCAAAGTGGGTAGAGAGGCAGTGAATGCCGTGAACATTCAACCCCAGAACCCCTTCCTCCGTACAGTAAGTTTGCAGGAGGTCCATCAGCATCAGGAAGAGGAGCGGGGACAGTGGATCTCCTTGGCGTAGCCCGCGGCTGGTCCCATGAAAGCCCCACAACTGCCCATCGATATCAATCGAGAACCGGCCACCACGTTGGATCTGCAAGCAAAGGTCAACAAAAGTCGGATCAAACCCTTTAGCGAGCAAAACAAACTTCAAGGCGGCCCAACTAACGGAATCGTAGGCCTTGGTAATGTCTAGCTTAATGTACAGGCCCAAAAGTTTGGCTGTCCGAAGGGAGTGCTGGATCTCCTAGAGCAGCAAGACCTGGTCCTGCAGGTGGCGTCCCTTCATGAACGCTGCCTGATGCTTTCCCACAAGCCGCGTCATAAGCAGCTGCAGTCTGGCCACAAGCAGGCGGGAGAAAAGCCGCAACAAAGAGTTATAGACCCCAATGGGGCGAAAATGACCTGGGGATGTGGGATTCTCTGTCTTCGGCAGTAACACCACGAGCGAGCAATTAATTTCATTCCGCACTTGTCTCCGTGCCAACATGTGGTTCAACGCGTCCAGCAGGTTTTTCCCGAGGACATCCTCGAAATTTGCAAAAAATTCAATGGGCCAGCCGTCTAGTCCAGGCACCTTATTGGCAGGCATTCCTTGCAGCGCCGCGTGCAGTTCCTGGCATGTGAAAGGCCTCAGGAGCTGGAAATTATCGGCGTGGTTTAGAACTCTACCCACGGGAATCGAAACGTGGTCATTGATAAAGTTAATGATGAAGGATCCTCTATTTATCATGACTAAATAAGTGGTGACACTTTAAAGAAAAAAATTTGAAGAAATACCAATTGTTCTCACTGAGACTGATTATGACCATTTCATATAACAAGTGATACATCAAACGAGTTTGACATAATTGAATTATTAAAAAATAAGTATGCTACAGTCACTATGTGAATAAAGGTAGTATTAATACTAAACTAAAATATGATACTATCAAAAAAATAAACTTCTAACTACAATGTTATACTTAAGAGATTTAGATAGTCTTAATTTATGAGTTAAATCTTTAGATAAATCAAGATATCATTCATATTTTAATGAATAAAAATATTGTTAACCTAGACATAATTTGATTTTTTATTGTATTTTATATGTTTAATTGGAAGTTAATCTATCATTCTTTGGCTTCTAAAAGATATCAATGAGATAACTGGGTAGCACATTTGTTTTACGAAAGAAAATAGCCTATGCTTAACTTGTCGTTAGATGTAATTTTAGTGTTACTTTTCTGATTTTTTGATAGGAAAATCAATAGAGATACTAGATTGTGTTATTCTATGAATCTAAACTAAGTAGACATGGAATTAATGCATATTACTATTGGAAGCAAAACCCTAATTTTGATAAATAACTTAAGTCTTATTTGTTCTCATTTTGGACCTTAAATCTTTTAAATTAAGTTACTACTTAGAGCAACCAAGGAGCTAATATACTTATTATCATTGTAGTTATTCCAGAGTCTCTATAATAATAATAGTTACAAATAAAAAAGAATATAACATTCACCTATATAATAATTATTATACAATCTATTTAAAACAACTTTGAGGGAGCTATCTTTTTCCTAATTCTATTTCAAGTTAGATAGCATTGATTTTCTCTCGAGACTCTATAAGAGTCATAATTATATCATTAATAAAAAATAGAAAGAATTATCTCTTAAGTCATGTCTCTCAATAGAGTTGGCTCTCAATACTTTAGATACATAGAATGCATCAACTTAACTAATGAATTAAATATTGGTATGGTTAACATGTGACTTACCTTATTGTAGCATGCATGGCCTTATATGGTTAATATGTGCATTGCATATTAAGTTAAATTTTAATTGAATGATTTAAATAGAAACTTGCACTAAAAAAATATTTAAAACATTAGAACAAAAATATTCTATCCTTAGATAAGAGGCAATAGCAAACTTACTAAGGCTATACTTAGACTCTAAAAATAATTACTTACGCTAAATGTGTACATCCTTGTGTGATTCAATGAATTTCACATAAGCATGGGCATTATCATTTGATAGAAAACCTCATTAAACCATAAACAATTTGCACCTTCATCATATGAATTTTAAAATCTACCCATATATCATTGATGTATATAAAAATTAACAAAAATCAAAAAAAAATGTAAACATATTGATCACATCAAATACACAAATGAGGCAGATGAAAAAAGTTTTGTAAAAGATAATGAAATTTTAGATACTTGGATATTTCTTTAAGAATTATTAAATGAAGAGATTCCAAGAAAAAAATATCTAAAAAGAATAAATGAATTTTGTTTGGATTGATGAAATTTTCTTTTTTGGTGGTGAAGACACCCTTATCCATAATGAAAAGTAGAAATGTTGTAAATAACATTCCTATAGGATCTTGGAAAGCATTGGGAGATACATGAGTTTATAGAAAATATAAATGTTTAATAAAATTTTGAAAAATTAAGGATTGTCAAAAAAATGAAGAAAAACGTTAGTATTCTCATCTACAAAAATAAAGAAGATGTGCAAAATCATAGAGTAGTGTCATACAAAAATATAACTAATGAGCCATACTATAAAGCTTTGGAAGA